>MRZZ01002637.1:0-12190 GCA_002025285.1 Acanthamoeba comandoni | reverse complement strand
GTCRGCCCGGCGGCGTTGGTGCACTTCCAGGGCGTTGTACGAGTCGGGCGGCTGCATCGGTTCACGACGACCTGCGAACACGGCGACTACGACACGCCATGCTTTGACAAACACTTTGTCAACTTTGTGCTGCCCTACCTCACACAGCCCTCCAACGCGACCGTCCCCAAGCTGAGCACCACTTGATGTGTCGCACAGCATTGGGGGGGGGGGTACGATCGTGAATGCACTCAGAGAGAGAGAGAGAAAGGTCCAAGACGTTGTTGTGAGCTGGGCCTGAATTGATTCATTTCGTTTCGTTTCATTTTTCCATCCATCCATTTTCGTTCAATCATCAGCTGCTTGATGTCTCCTCGCTTTCGTTCGAACTGCAGCTCTCGGAGGCATCTTCATAAAACTGCGGAGGCAACGGAGGCGGCTGGCTGTGTCTGGGGGTCCTTTCTCGTAACGGGTTAGTGCTGACTGTTATCGATGATGGGAGACGTGGTGGCGGCGGCGGCGGCGGTGTGGCTGATGAAGCTGTTGTCGTTGTTGTTGGCAGTGGCGGTGGCGGTGATGGTGCTCCTTCTTGCTTATCAGAAATTGGTTCATCATCATCTTCTTCTTCTTCTGTATCATCCTGCTTAGCATTTCTGTTGGGTGCAGTGGGTTGAATCTGTTGTGTGCTGACGGCGGCAGCAGGTAGGCCTGAGTTTCCAGTTGGCAAGGGGAGAGGCGGCAATCCTTTCGTTGGTTTCTCTTTGGCTCTTTGGTCTCTCGGCTTTCTTGAGAAAGCATCAACACTGCTGCTGCACTCCGGTGCTGGTTCTTCTTCTTCTTCTTCTTGCTTCACAGGTCCCACCTCTTGTCTTGGAGTTTGTTTGCAACACCCTTCAATTAATTTTACTGTTGTTGCTCCCACAGCTTTTTCTTCTGCATCAATGAGCAGATGTCAACCGTTTGATTTATCTCTCATCTGGTTTCTCTCTCCCTCTCACACACACGATCTCTTCTCTCTCACACACACACTCACACAACACTACACTACACTACACGTTGTCGTGTGTATGTATGTGTGATGGGATGTTGTTGTTGTTGAAGTTGTTGAAGATTTTTGTAGAAAGACTGACCTTTAGCTGTACTCGTTGATCTGCACTTATAAGGCTCTAGCCCTTCAGATCCTTCCAAAGCAGAAGAGAAAAATGCCAAATGGAACTCTGCCAACTTTTTTAAAGTGTTTACATATAGAGATATAATATGAATTAGGAGAGAACATACGAGCTGCACAACACTTTCTGTTGATAAAAACCTTTCTTAGCTGGGGCATGATGAAGTCTACTCTCTTCTGGTTATAATATTTGAGATCCCTCTTTATATCCTCATTCAAAAACTCAAATATTTGTCGTAAGTCGTCGTAACGTGTCTCCGCCTGTGGTTGAATGAATCATCTTCATTATATAAAGTTGTTCTTAACAGAGCAATAAAGCAACATGGATAAAAGATGACACAGGAAGAGAGGGAGATAGGGTATACCAGATCTTTCTTCATGAAGTTGTTTTTCTTTTGCGCTTTATGAAGCCTCTGCAAAGCTTTATTCATCTCTACATATGATGTATCTCTATCTTCCAATCGTTTCTGTGACACGATGAATATACAAATGAATAATGGACACTTAGGCGTCTACCTAACATGATATAGAAGCAATATAGTACTTTGTATTGTTTCAACGTTTGATAAAAGGTCCACAAGTCGATGACCACGGAGTTGAGTTCACTCTACTCAACACAATTGTGTTGTAGCATGTTAGAATGAAAACAAACCACAAGCTAAAAAACACACTTGTTAAAATTGCCTTCAACCACATACCTGGAAACGTGATGCGGCTTGTTCCACATTTACTGCTGAAGTCATAAAGTCTGTGCAGAAGCCTTTGCTGTCTTTGCCACTTGCAAAGAGTTGAAGCACACCGGCAAGGTGCATCATACCTGGTCCCACATCTGCATGCACTCAAACAGTTAGTTTACAGAGGCCCATATAAAGCAGTCCAAGGAGTTTATAAAGGGTGCGCCGATAGAAGACATATGAGATGCAAGGAAAGCGTACTAGAGGTGATGTCTGCGTATTTCTTAGCGCGGCAGAAGAGCGCCTTTGTTTGTTTGATAAGCTTTTCAAACTCTACTCGTTGTTCTTCAAATTCCTTGTCTGCCTGGGACACCTCCTTTCGACGCTGTGCTGCCAACTTTGGGGCAAGAAGGAGCACATATAAGTATGTGGAAAAAGTGAGTAAACAGAGGAAAGGTCACTAAAGGGGCATACCTTAGTTTTCTGGCGGCCAATGCTCCTACCTATACCACCACAGGCTTCCCTCAGCATTAGGCTCAGATCATGGTACTTGCCAATAGCCTTTCTCTGCATCCATGTGACAATGATTATGAGGATATCATAATGAAGAGACAGAGTGATGTAGTAGTAATGCCTGGTCCACTTGTTGGTTGCTTTCTTGCATTTTTTTAAATGTTGCAAATAAACGCAGAGAGCTGCGGTCCAAAGTTTGGCCAAAACACGAAGAAGAAAAGCAGAGCTTTCACTTTTTCACAAACCTTTTTCTTTTTTCTTCACAAGAGCGTGAAAGTTGTTTTACGGCAAAGTGATTCTGCCTTTTGGCAAAACGAGCTGACAGGGCCTGCAAGCATCTCACCTGGCAAAGTGGCGGCTCTCTCATTCCCCAGTGTGTGGCGGTGGGCGGGCGTGTGTAGCGCCAACCTGCGCGTTGGCTGGCCTTTGCCGCTGATGCTCAGCCTGACGGCCAATCCACATCCCCCCCACATTTCGTTTACTTGTCGACAATTTCCTTCCCCTCCAGTTGTTGAATCTCCGCATCTCTCCTTCCCTCTCCGTTTCCTTTTCCTAAAAAGGTAAAGCGGACAGCACACCACAGCTCAACACGCGTTCTTCAATTGATATGATGAGGGATCCTGATCTGTTCTGATCTGAACCTTTTTGGCTTTTTGTCCCAACAATTAACAATTAAAAAAAATTGAGCAATCCTATATAATATATTAACTCTATAATATCAAATACAAAATAGTAGGAAAATAAAATACAAAAAAAGATATGTGGCACACCTAAGTATGTGAGTGGTTGCTTTTATATATTTTTATATATATGGTTCAGTTTTATATTCAACCAAATGCGATAATTTATTTGGATTACATTTGAATGAATATTAATTTTAGAGCATTTTGCTATTTTTTAAAAAAATTAATAATCAACTAATTAATTGATGTGTTGTGTGGTGCGAAAGGAAGGAAATGGATGCCTGCGAGGTAGGGCCGCAGTGGGGCGGGTATGGGTCACGCCGTCTGGGCCCGCCTGGCTCTGATGATTCTCCAGAATGCAACATATGGCGGGCAGCACGCTACAGCACAGAGATGTGAGCATGTGCACATATCGGTTCTCCCTTTGGCCCTTCTATAGAATTGTATGTGTGTGTGTGTGGTGTTGGAAGAAAAAAAAACAAAATTGTGTTATCTCAACAATCTGCCGGTGCTCCTCATACTTTATGTTTAAGACTTGATTGTTTTTAATTTAAATTAAAATGTCAACAAGTCCATAACTTTTTTGATGAAATAATAAGAATAAATAACAAACCTCTTTGGTTCCATATCTGATTCTTAACTTTCTTGAATAGTAATCTGTGAGGTTAGAATGGTGGCCAAGAATGCAGTGCTTATGAGAATGGGGCAGCCATCCCTCTATCCTTAACATTTAATAATATTATTATTAAAATAAGAGATGAGAGTAAGGTACTAAGGTTAGTGGCTATGCTTGTTGCCAGAAAAAAAAAATAAATGGTTTGGAAAATATAAAAATATATAAAGATATTTGAAGGCTTGCTTACATGTAGGTCTTGGAGGCACTTTGAGACAAACAACCAGAAACTACACTCACCACCCTGAATGGGATATTTAACTTTTTGTAATATTAGTCACATTAGCTAATGTTGTTCGCTCAGTTTTGTTGCAAGTCAGTATATATATATATATAATATACAGCATCACCTACCAACTTGTAAAAGTCTTCCGATATGTGAACCATTCTTTCTAGTTCTTGCCATGAAGTGTCAGGACCACATATGCAGAAAGCTTCGATTTGTTCATGATACAAGCGAGACAGATCGAAGTTGTTGGGTCGATCTCTCTTCTTCTTCTTCTTCTTAGGTTGTGCTGAAACACACTGTGTCCTTCCACAATACCTGTTTGCGAAATGGTTTTAATATTCAACAGTGTTGTTGTTTTCATGAGGGAAATATGAAGAGGTGTGATGCGATACCGGAGAGGCAAAATGTGTGGACTGAGTGCCTCATTTACATGCAAAGATGCATATGAATGTTCAGCACTGCAAATTAAATACTTTTCTTTGTTTTGTTTTGTGACAACTGATAGATTTGACAAAGAAAAGAGAATTAGTTGGTGCAGCATAATGGCAGAGAGGCAGGCTGTGCGCAACGTTTTGAAGAAAACAAAGACCAACATGAGAAGTTTACCTTTGTACAAAGTCCTTTCCAGCTGTTCTGTGGGAGCTATTTTAGAGGCAACACTCTTCTTAATGAACAAAGGAGGGCTCATCAGGCAATGATCTCGTGTGGACAGAAAGTCCAAAAGAAATTGGCACAGTGCTATTGCTAAGCGTCCTATGATACCTTTAAGAAAGTACCCCTTTTGTCCTGAGACCTTGTGGCCTAGAGAAGGAAGGAATAGAAGGGATGAGAGGGACGAGAGAGAGAGAGAAGGCACACAAGAAAGGAACAAGAAGAGGAATTCGTGAGGCTTATTCCTGGCCTTTCTTCTTTGTTTTGTGCTTCGGAAAGAAAGGAACACTCACCTCTGGTAATGTCCCAGCCATCAACAAGAGACAGAATTGCCTCACATGTCCTTTTCACATTATTGCTCCTTCCTCTTGAGTTGCAGCTCATGTCTTGCTCGACTTCACCTTCCTTGCCCCACTCCGTTAATATGAGGTGATCTTTCTGATTGCAACTCACCACAACATCTTCATGCACAAGATTGCCTATGCTCTTCAAGGCTTCGTCCATCTGTTGCCTTTTGGTTTCTACTTCAGCATGCAATAGATCAATCTCTGCTGTGACTTGCACAATTTGGGATCGTACAGCTTCAATCATCACCTCATTCTGGCTGTCATCAATTTTTTTCCCTTTGGCCAGCCTGCCAAACTGAATAGAAAGCTGTCTTTTCTCTGCAAGCAATTTATCAAGTCTGGCTCTTCCTGTGATGGCATCACAAGCAACACACATGCACAGTGAAGAAAGAAAGAAAAATCAAAAGTTAATTATATGAATGGGGCCTGAATGAATTTCATTCTTTTTTAAGAAATAAACCAAACCTTGCCTCCAACTGTCATACATCACTTGAGCCTCATCCACAAGCTCAACGCTGGCATGCCTCTTCATTTGAGAATATCTCATCTGTTGTTGCATGATCTTGTCTTCCATCTTGGAACCTTTTTAACTTTTTAAAAAACACTTTTCTTGGAACATTTTATTATTCTGTCTTGCAATTTCTTGCCGTGACAAAATTTGTCACAGCACATCATGTAGCGCGCAACAACACCCCTTGTGAATGACCTCTTGCAAACCAGGATTCCCTTTCAGAACTTCTCTACCAAGTTGAAGACATGACAACAACTTTGGCAGATTTCTTAGGTACTCTCCTAGCAAAAGAAAACAAGAAAAAGGAACAGATGGAAAACAACCCAACCTTCTTTACACCTCTAATCTCCCTCACCCTTCCGTGGATTGCTTCCTTGTTCTTGCTTGGCACCACGTAACTTCTTTCATGCTTGAAAGTATTTCCCCTACAATTTTATTAATTTGAAAGTTGTTAACGTTCTTCTGTTGTTATTGTTACTACTCGTGTGAAAGTTTGTGTCTCAGACCTTACCCCTGCACATTGGTGGCCTTCCCATTGTCCTTCTATGGGCCTAGGGCTAATTTCCACTGTTGGATGCCAATGTGATTGGCAAGTTGTCACCAAAACATTACCTAAAGGCAGAGAGTTTTCCATTCAACATTTGGAACAAGATATATTAGAACATAGTGGCAATGCTCACAATTTCAAAGGTTGATGGAAAAGATTCATAAGACAGAGGGTCTTGTCCACTTTATTCATCACAAAATCCTCCTACTAGAAGGTCCTTACATGTTCACAGGTTAAACTCAGGGAACGATTTGTTTTAAAAATCGCAGACGGGCCAGTTTAACAGTTTTTTTTTATTATTCACAACTTTTCACGCCATCATCATAATCAGGTGATGACTACAGTTTGGCTAGTTCGCTGGCTGATTTTTGTGTCCTCAGGATCATCTATCCATCAGAGTGGCTATCTCCATTTTCTCTCAGCACTGCGCCTTTCTTATGTAGCATTTGTTAACTGCAAGACACACAACATTTTATCACTTTGTCCACAGTAAATTATTTAACATTTTTTTAATAATGATTGTGAATTTTTTTGGCACATATGTCGACGTAAATCTGCTGCTCCACTCTTCTGAAAATAATCTTTATTTCAAATTGCGTTGGGGGGGGGAGGGGCCAGGTTGGGTGTTGTGAATTTGAAACGAATAAATGAAAAATCAGTTGTCTCGCTTGTAGAGGAACAACACTTCAAATAAAATAAAATAAAAAAACAGACAATATCGCAATTCCTTGTTGTTGTTACCTTGTAAAGTAGGCTCGAAACTCTGTGCATACACAATAACACACACACACACCACCCACAAACCCCCCACAAACCAAGGCTGCTGTTTGTGTCATTTTTTTTTAAAACAAACAAACAGAAAGGTCTTGTGTGTGGTGGCCACCACCAAAGAAAGAAAGAAAGAAAGAAGACATCTGGCGCCCTCCGAAGAAGGCCGTCATTTCTCTTCTCTCTTGAAGTAGTTGCCTCTTAATTGCCCCCCCATACTTGCGTACATCGAGATTTGTGGATGAAACAGTCCCGAGAAAAACAACAGAAAGAGGCCATCGCAGAAGAGGTTGTAAATCAACGAATTCATGCAGAGAACTCGCAATTCATCTTAGAAGCCCTGCAATATATTATCAACAATGTGAAGCAAGGTAGGAAGACCTTTTCCCGCCCCCAAATCTGAAAGTATAATATTGTTGCACTTTAGACCATAACTATTTTGCGATTAATCCCCCTCCCCTAAAAAAAACCAACAAACAGGTCCTTCACATATGTACAATACTGCACCATGGGTGCTCATTTTCTTCTTTCCTTTGGCATCTGTCATATTTTCATTTGTGGTCCGTTCCATATTGGCTTGTATCTCTCTACTTACTCTGTTGTGCTTCGTCTTCTTTGTAAGAGTCTATGGCTCTTTCAAACAAATCAAGATGAAAGACATGAGGTAAACGCTTTTTTTTGTAATCCCTTCCCTTTCATTAAATCTCATTGTAAGCCAATGTGTAGGCTGCAAGAAAGAGCGGACAAGCAAAGCAGTAAGGTGGACAAACTGAAATTGGAACTCGAAACCATTAATATTGAACTCAAGGAGTCTCTTGGCGAGCAGCTGAAACTGCAAAAGGAGAATGAACAACTAAGAACAAAGGAAAGTGCATTGGAAGAAGAGATCAAAATGCTTCGCAAGCAGCTATGGAAACCAGCCACTCCCAGTCTCACGAGGGATTTCGAGTGCAGAACAGGCCAGACAACCCCTCGTTCCTCAGCTCACACCATCTCGTCCTTTTCTTTTTCTCATTCTGCCTTTTCTCCTTGCCCCTCTCCCATTCCCCTCCAAACTCCCTTGAAGTCATCACAATCATCTCCTTCTACCCTTGGTTTGCATGAAAACCAGTTTTCTCCTATCCCTGCTGGCCTTTCCTCTTGCTTCAGTGACAGCAATTGTACACCCACTCCTTCGGAGAACAAGACACCAGCACGTTTTTCATTCTCGCGGCAATCTTCCTCTTTTCCTTGCACACCCTCTTCGCCGCTTATCCCAAACTCTCCACGCCCCACAGCCTGCTCTCTTCCTACCTCTCCTCTGTATCATGCTCGCTATTCCTCTCCCTCTAGCCTTGGATTTATGGATCAAAAAGAGGATCTTTCGTTATCAACAAAGAAGCTCGTTACTTCTTCGCCTGTGGCAACAACTCCGACAAAGAGGAGAAAACGTTCTTCCACGGATCCTGTGAGCCCGATCGTCAGGCTACGAAGCGAAAGCTCAGGATCTGACAAAGAAGATAAAAAAAATCAAAGCCAGAGCCAAACGAAAGGAAAGAAAGGAAAAAGAAAAGACTAGTAAAAAAAAGGATAGAAAGAAGGAAAAGGAATTGGAAAGGGGAAGAGACGGCGGGGACAGAGATGGCGGGGAACAAAGCGGATGTGAAAAGGAGAAACAAGAGGAGATGGACAAGCAAAAGGACAAACCACGAAAACGGTCCAGAGACAGATGGCGCCACACTTTGTTTGAGATCAGAGGTAACATTCCTATGTGTTGTCTATCTGTCCCTCTTTCTATCCACAACTTCCATATGAGCGCTTCATTCTCTCGTTCTGTKGGGGGGGGGGGTAAAAAAGAGCATACTTGCTTATTCCATGTTTTTCCAATTCTTCTTCTTGACACGGAACAGACCTGTTGGACTCTTCGCAAGAAAGAGACAAGCTAAAGGACAAAGAAGAACGAGACAAAGAGACACAACAACGAAACAACAGAAAACAAAACAAGGAAGAGAAGGAGCCACCAGCGGTGGTGGTGACGGCGGCGGCGGAGGAGGAGAAAGTTGAACAACCGCAGGACGAAGAAGGAAAGGAGGAGAAGAAGAATAGGAAGAAGGAAGAAGAAGAAGAAGAGGACGAAGGACCAAGGAGAAGCAGTTTTTCGCTCTTGAGAAGGGCAACGACCGGCGTTCATTCGAGCAACGAACGAAATGAGAAGAACGAAGACCAGCCGAAAGGCGGCGGTTGTGGGGTGAATGGTTTGAAGCTTCGATCGCACTCGCGCAGCCGCTCGGCTGTCGTGTCGTCTCACGAGCTCTCGCTGGGGTTCTTCAGGAGTGCCAGGAAGCAGTTGGGTGAGAAGCTCCACTTGAAATCACAAAACAACGACCAAGACAAATGAAAGCAAGAAAGAAAACAAACAAAAGTGCTCAATTGAACAAAATTCAAAATAAATGATAAACGGGCACTCCAGAATGAATGTGGCCTCCCCCAATTGATTTTCTCGGTCGTTTTTGTTGCACCGCGCCTTCAGCAGAATTCCACAAAAAACGCAAAAAATTCCAGGTATCTAATGCCAAGAATTACTTATGATTTTTATTTGGCTAAATCAAAACAGCGAATGAAAATCCATATTTTTTCTGTATTGTCCTTCGCTGCAGCCCCGGCTTTTTGCTGTTGTCCCCTCTGACCGAAATCAATTATATCAATTCATTCGAATGAGTCACACCATTATCCCCCCAACGCT
Organism: Acanthamoeba comandoni; assembly: GCA_002025285.1. Classification (NCBI taxonomy): domain Eukaryota; phylum Discosea; order Longamoebia; family Acanthamoebidae; genus Acanthamoeba; species Acanthamoeba comandoni. The sequence goes on along the minus strand of MRZZ01002637.1, from coordinate 2,725 downwards.
GCGCCCTGATGGAAGCCTTCGCAAGCCCGTTCGCATTAGGGCTGGCTACGTGCCTCAAGAGGAGGTACCTGCATGGGAGACCCCCGCCAAGAGAATTCAGAAGGAGAGAGCACTCGTAGGCGTTCCAGGTTGGGATGATGATACCTATGGAACATCAAAGACTACAACAGCCACAACAATTAGCACTACTTCTGAAGCCAATAAGCCTTTGACACAAGCACAAAAAAGAAATATGAGAAGAAAGAAGAAGGGCGAGCAAAAGGCAGTTAATGAATTAGCTGCAGATTTGACTCAGAAAGCGAAAATTAGTGCGAAGACGCCCGCCCCAAAGAGTGAAAAGCCGAAATCTGCTCAGCCCCCCGTTGAGATCACCTATGAGCAGTATGACAACCTCAGCGAAGAAGAACTTATGAAGAAGATTAAAGCAGTGCAGAAGAAATTGAGACAAATTGTTGCGCTCCAAGAAAAAGTGAAGTCTGGCGAGCTCAAGCCAGCACCAGATCAATTGGCCAAGCTCAAAAAGAAAGATCAGTTGGAGAACGAGCTTAAGTATTTGCAGAGCCGCACAAAAACAGAAGAAATGTAAAAAAAAAATGAAAGAAAAATGAAAGAACAGAATGTAGAACGAAGATGGCATGCACGTTGATCAAAATGCATTTGCATTTGCATTTGTGGATGGATCCCAGTGCACCAGCAATGCTTGTAGCAATGTTTGATTTTTTATTGGAAATAATGAACCCCAATAAAATTCAATGTTTGATTGATACATATGATTGCTAAGCTGCGGACTGCGGTCGACATCGGTGTTTCGGAGATAATTCTTCTTCGAAAAACTAAAACGGTACTTCTTGCCCTCCTTTGACAAATTCAATCTTTGATCTAAACACACACACCCTCACTTACATAACATGGCGTTGTTGTTAGCTATTGGCGTTGGTGTGGCTGGATTGGCCATTGGATCACGATTTGCTGTTCAGATTGCTAAAAATATGAAAGGAAAGAGCATGAAGCAGATCTTTCCGTTCGCTGCGGCTTCCAAGGGCGTCATTCCCAGGACCTACTACAAGGGAGGCTTCGAAACTGAAATGACCAGAATGGAGGCCGCCCTGATTCTTGGAGTCAGGTTAGCAGTAGAAACTTAATTTCTATTCCATCATAGAAATGTTAAACTGAATATTCCCTTCTTCAGGCAAAGCGCAGGTAAAGAGAAGATAAGGCTGGCTCACCGACGGATCATGTTGGCAAACCATCCGGACAATGGCGGGTCCGACTACATGGCCTCCAAAATCAATGAAGCGAAGGAATTGCTATTCAAAGATTTCGAAACCGAGTAAACATCAAACACTTTATCGGAATTTTATTTATTGATTTGAAATATTCCAATTCAAGCCAGCGTGGAACACATTGTGCAGCAAATTCCTCCACAGTACTGCCGTTTGATAGAAATCAAATGCAGAATGAAGATGTAGTGGATCTCTCTCTCTCTTTTGTGATCACAGCAGCACTTCTATTTATTTTGTACAAAAGAACAAATAAAAACTAACAAAAGCATCAAATGCGATATTCCCTCCATGAATTCCAAAAAATTAGAGACCCTCCCGACATTACTGTATTTGTGGTGAAACAAAAGATCAAGGCTGCATCTGCTGAATAAATCTATCGATCTACCTTTCTATCTAGACCAGCATAGTTCTCTCATCTCGTGGCTTGGTCTCCCTCTCTCTTTCCCTCTCCCTTCTCAGCTTTTCTCTTCTTCTCTTTTCCTTGGACGCGTCTCTCCGCTCAGTGAGGACCGACATCTCGTCGCCGCCTCTCCGATCATCATCATCACTGCCTTCTTCATCGCCATCATCATCGCCGCCATTGCCATGACCATGGTCAAGCCTCTTGTTCATATCGCCTTGCTGCAAAACAAAAGGCCCATTAGGGCATGGGATGAGAAGCCCCCACAAGTTAAAATTACTCAATGATAATTGTCATGGGGGATAGTATCTTCAAGTAGGTACCTCTGGAGGATTCTCAATGTCGTGGAGCACTATGGGGAAGGTGCAGCCATCGCCCAAGCCTGACTGCACTGGGATGAACCATAGCCACGGGTTCGTGCCGAACACCTGCTCAACGTTCTTCACCATAGAACTGAGGTCATATGGATTCTTGTATTCCTCTTCCAGGCTCTCACGTTGCTTTGTGAATAGAGCGAATCAAGAGAGATTAGAGAGAGAGAGAGAGAGAGGAGGRAGAAGAGAAGAACGGAGAGATGGATATTCACATATTGAAGGGAAAGAGAATTGCAAGGCCTCTTACCATTCGGTTTCCTCTTCGCCTAGCTCTATATCGTCTTTCGTATTGGGCTCTTTCTCTATCAAAACTTTCAATGGTCGTTTCATTTGTGAACACGAGTCTCCAGTGCACACAAGCAAACCCAGCTAAGCTCACTCCAAACAGTGCACACACACCCATCACGACAAAGACTTGGACGTTCCACGCAGTGAGGGCGTGCTGTGAACGGAGAGAAACTGCTTAGTGGATTCTCAGTTGGGGGTAATGTTAGTAAGAGAGAACGAATAAACTTACACTGAAATCGATGTTGACCACCCATGGAATGCAAAACAGAACTAAAGTAAAACAGGAAACTGGGACATAAGTTATAAAAAGTACGAAGAACTTGTAATTCGCAAAGCCAACGCAATTGTTCACCCAGGGGCTGTGTAAGAGAGAGAGAGAG
>MRZZ01002623.1:0-10024 GCA_002025285.1 Acanthamoeba comandoni | reverse complement strand
TTTTTCTTGTGTCGCAAGTTCAATGGAAACAGAGAAGAAGACATGTCATGTGGACATTTTTCCATTGTTGGTTGTTGTGGCCTGTGGCGCCAAAAGTTGGCATTGGACTCCTTTGGTCACCACACACACACACACACACATAATAACTCCCTCACACACACACACACGGGATATCTCTTGGTCACTCACACATCACACATGCGTTTGAGAATTCCACTAAAGGCCAGTGGGAAAACCCAACAAGAAGGAGTCCTCCCTTGGAGTTGGATTTGTACACTCGATGTACATCGAATTACAGTCCCTGAACTTTCACAAGATGGGCAAAAGGGTGTGTGGGAATGTAGAGGAGGCTTTCTGTTTCTCCATGGAAACCACTTGCTACCCCCCCCGAGAGGGAGGCCAACACGTCCCAACAACATTCATTGCCCAGCAACAAACTAAGAAAGAAAGCAAAAAAGACCCGCCAGACCCCAAATAAACAATGGCGCCAGTTATTCCAGAATTTGAGAGGGCGGTCAACATCAGATCAATCAATCAAGATGCAGGAGATGTTCTGAAGTATTACGAAGTCGATAGGTCCCGATCGCCAGGCACGTGTGGACTGTGGTTGACTCAAGAGAGTCCGGGTTGGTGTTTGCATTGTTCTGGGCAGAATGGGAAATCTAGAAAATCCAAAAATACCTCCATCTTTAATTTCATCTATTTGTATGATTAATAATTGGATTTTTGAATAAATATGTCCAATTGAAAATCATATATTTAATCAAAACCGATTCGTATGTAACCAACAAATTAAAATCAAAGATAATGTGCCGGTAATATAGCTAATGGTTGGAATTTGGCCAATGGGATTTTTCGGACCGTCATTAGATCGTTAATTTTCTATAAATTGTTTGTCAAAATACGTCGACACCACTCCTCATGCACTGGGTTAACTTGTTTGTTTGTATTACCCACCAAGTTGACCCAAGGCAAGCAATATTTGCTCTTCGCACCAGTGTGGAATAAGAGTGAGTCTGTGTGTGGGGAGCAGACCATTTTTTTTTTCAACTCGAGCCATCTGCCCTATCTATGATCGGGCGCGAACGCTGGAAGAAGAATTGGGTTTGTGATATATAAAAAATATTGCTGCTCTCTTCGCTCTGCGCCATGAACAGCACAGCGCCTGTCATTGTGGTCGTGGAAGCACAGATTGTGACGTACTCATATGAGCCCGAGTCTTTCACACTCAGCTTCATCTATTCATTCCTGTTCTATTGGGTTTGCTTCTATATCACAGAACTGCTCTTTGTCAAATACAATGAAAAGGTGAAGGAGATGTCTCGACTTCAGCAAAGGAATTTCGTTGTCTACGTGATGGAGCTCATAATCACCACCCTCCTTGTTATTCCATTTATTGTCTTTGGAATCCAAGTGTTTGTGGATGATCCAGAACTGAATCAAGATGCAATCCGAGGAATTGTGCTAGTGGCCGTGTTCCTCTTGAATCTGTACCTCTATGAGATGGCTTACAAGATCCAGATGCCAAAATCATTGGTGTTGCATCATATCGCTACACTGGTTCTCATAGCTCTGGCTGTCTACCGCTTTCAGGCCACCCTTGAACTGGTCAGCCTGAAGGGAACGTTCAGTTTAGGTACGCACGCTTGTTTCCACAATAGTGTTTTCTTCTTCTTCTTCTTCATCAATCTTCAATTCCACCCCAACAACAACAGTATTTCTGTTTTTGTATTTTTTGTTCTGTTCTTCGTCACTTTCCCTTTCCCACAAATACTAATAACATTACTCTGTGTTGCAAATGGTAATGTGAGATATCCCTGACAAAAATTTATCTCCAACAACTCCGCTGCTGACCTGCACAATCTGTTGTTTCATAAAACAGCAGCGCACACTCACATGCTTTTCCTTGTATGAAATAGTATACTGATTCAATTCTATCTGTCTTATCCAAAGGTCTTACTGCTCTGACAGAGCAGGGCACCTACGTTGGCTTGATCACGTATCGACTGAAGAAAGAGCATTCTATAGGCCCTCTCATCTTTGCTGGCGTGTTCACAGTCGTTACCAAGACAGGCCTTCTGGCATGGACTCTCCAAATCTGTTACACGAACGACGACGAGTTCTGGTGGTACACCCTACCACCTGTTGCTGGCGCCTTGTTCATATCACAGATCTATGGAGCATATGTGCTCTTTGCAATAGCAAGAAAGGCGAAAAGGTATCATCTTCTTGATAACAAATTCAAGTGACATTGAAACCAACATATCGTCACACTTGCATTCTTGTCTGTTGCTGATTCCCAATGACATGTCAATCTTTTCTAGGGACACTGAAAAGGAGAGAAGGGAAAAGCTGAAAGATGAAGAAATGGTTTGCCTCTCTGCCTTCTCTCTTGCCCTTTAACACATTTCTTTTTTTTTTTCTGATGTTATCCATCGTTTTTGCCTTTTGGCAGCATGACAAAGAGACAGGAACTAGTAAAGGATCAGATGAAGAGAATGGCACAGAGAAAGTAGAAGATCCATCTGGAGAATACCAAACATACGACGAAATGAATGGCAGCAATTCTCATGTGCAACAACAACAACAACAACATGAGAATGGCCACAATACCTTTCACTCCTCTGGGAACCATCTAGATGATGCCTTGTCCCACGCACGAAGCCGAGCCAATTCTCTGATGGCCAGAGCGCGGTCAGCAAGTGTCTCTGTTGCTGAGGCGATTGTTGTGACCCACGAAAATGTTGAGTCTATGATCTAATGTAACACTAAAACATATATAACATTACTGTAATGTAAATTCCTGTCAAGGTGGACTCAGTATACTGCTGTGTTCCCTTTTAGATGTGAAATAAAACAAATAAAAACAAAACCTTCTGTGGCCAACGTGTGTGGTTGTGATGTAATGGCCTCTTTGTTTTCCCCAAAGTAGCATAGTTTCAGACAAAAAAAAAAAAAAAAAAACAAACCATGAGTCTTAACACTGTTCATTTAAGAAGGGCCCGAAAACTTAGAGCACAGAAGCTGACTTATTGTTGCAGTGGGGGGGGGGGGGGCAATGAAGGAAAAGGAAGAAGACCAAAACAAGCCCCCACATCTGATCTGCTGCTGACTGAGCCTTGCTCACAACACAGGCCACGCCCCAATTCCCCTTTGATATACAACTTTGGGTTTTGCACCCAAAATGAGGAGCGCCCAAGACAAAAAGTTTTACAATTCCATTCCCAACGGGGATCAGTCAAATCCTTATTCCAATTTCCCCAACTACTCCAAGAGCTATGGCAATTACGCCTCCCCTCCTCCCACAATGCAGACTGGCCCAAGATTGGGACCCAATGCTCCACAGCAAGGTTCATTCCAAGGGCAACATCAACAGATCCCCACAAAGCATCACGCTGGCCCACCACGAGAAGCCACCCCAAATAGGAATGACAGGGGGGGACACAAGATTCCCACATCACAGCCAAGACAGCCACAGAACCCCAGCAAAGCTGATCCAGGCAATGAAGATGGGATCGATACTGAATTTTTTGACTTGGAAGGTGAGTTCCCACAGTTCAAAGATAATATGCCCAAGAAGCAACAGAGGAAGCAACAACCAAAGAAGCACAATACCCCACCTCCACAACTGGCAACTCCAAAAAAGAAGCCGAAGACGTTTCAGGAGATGATGGAGGATGAGGATGAGGAGACACTCTTGCTGACAGATAGAGATGAGAGGAAGAAGAAGCATGGAATCATGAAGCGCAATCTTTTCCTCAAGTACCTGTACTTGGCCTTCTTCGCTCTGGCCTCTGTGGAGGTCCTCATCATCGTTGCAGCGAGCAGCTGGATGCTGCACATGATTTCCTGCATGATGTTCAATTCCTGCACGCCTACCAAGGAACACGCCTCCTTCTTCTTCTTATACTTTGCAGGCGTGTTTGCACTGTTTGTTGTGCCTTATATCTTGGGCGCACTGGGAATCCTGAGCTCTTCATCACGAATCATCTGGATGTTCAGCATCTTGTGCCTGATCGTGCACACAGTGTTTGCTGTCTTGTTTGTTACCTTTGACATGTGGCAAGCGACGCTACTGCTTATTCCCTTCGTGGTTGTGGACTTGCTGGGCTTTTTAATCAGTCATGTGCTCACCAACGAGATGGTGGAGAGAGGCAAAGAGGCCAGGAACAACAAGTGCTGTCTGTTCCTGTGTTGCTAAGCAAGACATGATCAAGAAGAAGAAGAAGAAGGAATTCAAAGGAGCAAAGAGCAACAGAGAGCAAAGGGCAGAACAGAGCAGCTCCTTTGTGAACTGTTGTGTGGTGAGATGTATAGGGTCGATTGCGTGTGTGTGTGTGTGTGAAGCGGAAGGTTGGGACAACACATTGCAATGGTGGTTGGATCACTTGCAAAGAAGAAAGGACAGAGGTGGGGCACTGTTATGATGTCTGGAAGACTACTCACACACAATCTATTTATAAAAATTGTAACTTAACTTACAAACCAACAAAGCCAGGTAACCTCCCATAGGCAATGTGTTTGGTGGCCAATTGTTAAATGTAAACGAGAATGTGTCTTTGTGCTCTTCTTTAAAGACCTGTTTGCCACTGCCACAGAGCTTGACAAGTTGTATTGCGATATCTTGCAAGACTGGATGACGATATCTTGAGGCTCAAAGTCAATACAATACAAATCCAACGGCTCTTTTACATTTAGGGAAGTGTGACTAAAGCAGTTGTTGAATGAAGCAGGGACAGCCACTTAGACAATGGATTGAAATGTGATTTCCAGATAAGGGCCCACCCTTCACAGGGCGCTAGTAAGGCCACGGCGTAGTATTAAATAGTATATTTGAAATCGTTGTAACAGTGATAGATTCGTTTGCTCACTGACATCCCTACCGTCCTGGCTTTCTTCTTCTCCTGCTCTTCCCTCTTCTGTTTCTTGTCTCTTTTGTAGCTCTTCTTGTTCTTGTCTTTGTTCTTGTTGTGTCTTGATCTGCCTCTGTCCTTTTCTTCATCTTCTTCATCATCCCTGCCAGTGATGCTGCGGAGAGTTGGCGCTGGTGGCGGGCTGTTAGCGCTACAACATATCTCCAGGCGGGCAAGCATGCTGTTCTGTTTTCTTTCATCGTGCAGCTGGTCGAATGCATAGACAAGGCTATGTGGTGTTGGATAATGGCGTGTGATGGTGAAGGCCTTTTCAGGAGTGCAGCCTGTTATCTGCATCAGCTGCTTACCGAACACGTCGCTCAACGTCAAGTTACTGCTCTTGGATACCTACCAAGGGGAGAACAAGGGAGAGTATGTGTGTGTATGTGCAGGTTAGCCATAAGCCTTGTGGCGCTACCGTGGACTATAGAGAGAGAGAGGCACGAGAAGGGAAGAAGAGAAGGACCAACCTTTTGGCAAAACTCTTGGATAGTCATGTGGCCAGAAGATGCTTGTTCCATTTTTTGTTGTCCGCTGAGTAGTTCTCTTGGGCTGTTAGCTCTTTTGTGAGCAGTTGGGGCTGTGTTAGCGCCAATAGTGATAGAAGTGAAGTGGTGGCGCAGGTATTGGCTGATCGAAGCTAAGTAATTGGTAGTGTCCCTTTCATTCTCTGTCTGTATTACCAAAAAGCCTTTTGTGGTTGGATGAATTAGAAAAGTATAAATAGCAGATAAGAGTAGAGAGTTGCAGCTAGGATGACATTTTTCAGTGTAATGTTCTGGAATGGTACCGTCGAGAATGTTAGTGTTCACGATAGCTTGTTCCAGGATCTCTTCATCTGGCGGAGCTGGACGGCCCTCGATCAAGTATATTACTGTGGCCAGTCCACACCGTTTTAACCGAAACTTTTGCTCTTCGTATCTACAAATAGAGAAATGTGTCCGTAGTATTAACATATCCTTTCCTAGTAACCAGAGAAATGTGTCATCAGTGCACTGATTGAGAGATGTACCTTCCATCCGAGATGCTTGCTAAAAGATCATCAATCCTTTTCCTTTCAACAATGAAATCAAGTACAAAATCTTTTGTCTCTGAGGAAGAGGAAACAATGAGCTTAGAAATGAACAAGAAAAAGCAAAAAGGGATGGTTACTATTGTGCCTTGATATTCTTTTTCAGTAGAATCATCACTCTCGGAAGAGTTGAATTTGTCATCGTACTTGGAGTTGGTACTGTTTCTTGGATCAAGGGACCCTAGTGATGGAACAGAGCACCGAGCAACCCACAACATGTCACCCAAGGCCAGATTCCTAATTTGAATGTAAGAATCAACTTTATCTTTTGTTTGTGGAGGATATATATAGAAATAAATACCTGGTTTCACAGGCGATCCCTTTCTCTTTTAATCTCTTGGCTAGTGTTTTGACCGAGTTTGCGTGTATCTCCCTGGATCAGAGTTAATGAATGTGCACAGATACGGGAAGGAAGGAAATTACCTATTATCTAGCAATAGAACAACTTCATCCACTTCGTAGGTTTGTTGCTTTTGCTTATAATGAGCACTATGATCTTCGTCCACGTTTCGCATTTTCAACTTCTCTTTTCTCTTGGTAATTGGGCGATTATTACTATCACGCTTTCCTTCCTTGTCCTCTTGCCAGTCTGGCCAATCCATTTCATTTCCATCATCTGCTGTAAAATATTGTTCTTTTTCCTTTGCCTTGTCTGAATTACTGCTGCGATTTTTCTCTGTCGTGCTATTTAAAAATTCAGAGTATTCTTCTTTCATAGAGGCCTCTTCGTTTTGGCTGTGTCTTCTATCTGCCTTGTGAAGGAGAGATGAAGAGGAACCGAAGGATAAACGAGGTGGAGAAACTGAAGGAAATGGATCGCGAATATCAAACAACAGGTCATCCAAGTAGGGCGATGAATATTCCCTTTCATTTGTCTCCAGTGTGCTTATCCTCTTCCTCTTATTTGGAGAAGATTTCTGATATTCCTCTTGTTCACTAACTTCACTATCTGTATTTACCACTATTATTACATCCTCTTTCTCAAATGGTGTTCTCTTCTCTTTGACAGTCCTATTATGATCTACAGAGTTTTCAATACTTTTGAAGACACACGAGGCTCCCCCTACAGAAGGAATAAGAAGGGTGAAATCAGAAAATGAGAAAAGAAGAACTAGAATTCCATGCGTAGGCTTGTGCTTTTTACCTTTTTCTACATGTTCCTCGCGCTGCGGCGATGTGTCAGAAAAATCAGCACTGATGTCAACTATTAGCGGGCTCAATGAACCTCTGCGATGCACCCCACATATGATCAATATTTTTTTTAAAAACAAAAATGGCAACAACAAATAACGACCTTGAAGGTGTGGGTGTTTCTTGGCTGAGATTACGCAACGGAAAGAACGTAGGTGTCCTTGGAGGAGATAGATGGCCCAGCGAAAACAATTCATCAATGTCTTCCTGCGGGCTTGCGCATTTAGGTGCTTCCTTCTCCTCTTCCTTCTCTGCCTCTTCCTCTGCCTGTTCAGAGGGCCTCTTTCTTTTCACACCATTTTGAATGTCCCGGTTTCTTTCAACTTTCTTATATTCTTTGTGTCCTTCCTCTGTATGTTCTTCCTCATTCTCTGACATGGTACTTGTATCCGGGGAGGCTTGCAGTTGCTTATCTAACTCGAATAGCCTTTCCGCTAGCAGACTTCCCTTCACTGTAAGGGAGTACCTTGCTGGCCGAGCTGTTTTCTCCACCAAAGCTTTCTCTAAAGGAAACATGTTATTGATAAAGAAATTGTAACTGCTTATTACTTTTCAGCCTCTGCCTCCCATTTTGGTGGATACATACTTATTAATGTTGTCATTGCACTCCATGCTGTGTACGGTCCCTGCTCCTCCTGAGAAGAAAGATTAGACATTTGTTATGGTTAACAATCTATTGGCAATGTTACCTCGAACGAGGCATCAGAGAGAGGAGTTGCCAACTGGATAAGTTTCTCTTTGGTCAGGCACCTCTGAAACGGTGACGCCACGGAAGTTGACGTAAATGAAGAAGATTCTCTGTGACCGTTTAATGATAGTAAAATTAAGAGTACTAGTTAATAGAAGTGAACTGAAGTAGAATTACCTATATAATACCATCAGAAGCGCCCAAGCTCCGGACCTGTAACGTGGCAGATACTCTTTTTTTCCTTGCCTGACACTATTACTACTACCAATCTTCTCATGGTTGATTTCTTCCACGATAACATTACTCTCCTCATCTAGTTCATTACTTTTATGTGTTCTTTTTAACTTTTGTTGTTTGGCACTTTCACTTCTTCGCTCTTCATCACTATCCAAAGAGCATGGAGCTTTACTTCCTTTTGGCTTCTTCTGTCTCCCTGAATCATCACCATCACTGCTGTTATGACGTTTCTCTTTACTCTTAGATTCTCTTTGTTTGCTTTTGGGTGAAAGTTTTCTTGAACCCGTATCTTCTGTTTCTGTCATGTCTTGTCGAACACTATGACTCTTGTTTAGTTTTCTATGGTTGCTTGAACTATTTTTTTGTACTTCTCTGTTCTCTTCGGTTACACGAGAAGTTTGGTTTAAAATTGAAAAGAGTGTGGCCACTATATGCTTGCACCAACCCTGTTTTTTCTTCGTTCTGTATGAACAGCTGCACGTTGCTTTAGTTACTCGGGCACTTCTATAATTACAATGGAACAAAAATCTATGTAAGAGCGGGACCCAAATGAAATATGGAAATAAGAAAACAGAAGGTTAAGGAGGCATACGAATTTGGAGAGGTAGCAACAGAAAGAACGGTGCGACGAAGAGCTTGACGATGATAATGTGCCCCCTTCTTAATCTCTGCAAGTAATTCTTCTCCATTGAGGACAAGTGATACTATCTGAATAAGAAATAAGTCAGGTTGAATGAGAGCAAGTAATGAAAAAAATGCACCAACAACTTACTGCTCCCTTCTCAAAAAGCTCTTTCCCCTTAGCAAACGATTCATCGCTGGAATTGTGTACAACAAACGTTTCTGTCACTACAGGCACTGTGCCTCTCATGATAACAAGCCTCGTTACTGAAATCAGCAGCAAAGTTGAAATTTAGCGAGAAAATGAATTTGATTCTCTAGAGGTGTAACAAAAGATTACCCTTCGCTCTTGTCTCCTCTTCAGTGGACAAGTTTGAGATTACAGGAGCAGCTGTTTTAATTGATTGCAGAGGAATTAAATGTTGGGAATTTGGTTCATTAGACACATGCTTATTTGATGATTTTCGTCTTCTCCTCTTGTAGCTAAGAAACCTCTTTTTGAGCCTTTGGGAAGCCAAAAGCAGGGTCTTCTTATGACCTGGAAGTGGTATGCCTATTGCCTTTTAACCAAACAAGTAAGAAACAAATGATTTGAACTAGAAATAGAGGGCCCTTACCTCTAAGTCTTCAGCAGTGAGCTCTTGTATGACACGCATATTGTCGAACCCTGTCTCTATGAACTTCTGTTCGTAGACTTCAAGGCCAAGGCTGGACAGCCACTCCCCCACTGTAAATGGCAAATCTGCAACAAGGGCAAACAGTGTGTGCACAATGAGATCCAAATTACATCACGAAAAGAAGTGCAGAGAGCAATGGCAACTTGTTTTGTTGTAACAAAAGAGAAAGAGAGTGTTGGGGACAACCTGAGTTGCTGTCAGAGTCAGCAGAAGACCAATTCGGGTCTTCTCTCTGGGAGCTGCATCTGCCATTAGACGCCGCTGGTGGGGGGAGGTGTTGGGAAGAGGACAGGGATGGCGACACGGGGGCAGCAGGGGGTTGGAAGTTGTGCAAGGCCTCATCAAGCTTGCTGGCTATGTATTTGCCTATGCCTGGCAGGACAATGGCGTCCTTTCCACTCTTTATCTCAACGCTGCAGCTTTTTAGCGCTTTGATGGCCTTTTGCCAGAGAGGTAGATATTAGGAAAAGATAAAACAAACTAAGCATCCCCCCCCCCCCGAATTTGACTGCAGTACTTTGCTGTATGTGAAGCCCAGATGCCTGGCCCCCGACACTTTGCACTCTCTTTCCAGCTGTTCTAACACTTCAATGCATCGCTGGTTTGTCGGAAAGGCCATTCTTCA
>MRZZ01002622.1:0-11545 GCA_002025285.1 Acanthamoeba comandoni | reverse complement strand
TCTTTCTCTTTCCCGTTCCCTCTCGCGCTCCTCGTCTCTCCTCGTCCTCGCAAACTTACGAGGGCTGCCGGGACTGATAGCCGAACTCTCAACAATGTCACTAAATCTGTTGTCGACAACATCATCTCGTCTCCTTGATTCTCTAGAATTGGCTGAGAAATTCAAATCATCCTCGTCACAGCCACTTCCATTGTTGTTGTTGTTGTTGCTACGATACTCCCTGTCTCTATCCTTGAATCTGAGCATCTCTCTCATATCCTCTTTGGAATCGGATTTCCTTTCTGCTGCGCCGCCATCCTTGTTCCTCAGCCTCTCCCTTGCCCTGTACCGATCCTCGAGAATGTCATTCTTGTCTCTCTGATCTCTTGTCCTTTCTTCTGTGACCACACTATCTTCTTTGCTGTTGTTGTTGTTGTTGTTTCTGTCCCTCAGTTTAAACCTTACTTCTTTTTCCTTGGCCTCGTCATCGTCCTTATATCTCTCTTTCAGCCTGTCGTACTTGTCTTCCTCTCTCCCTCCAGCACTCGACGTCTCTTCTTTGTTTCTATCCCGCGCTCTGTCAACTCTGTCATCATCCTCCTTGAGCTTATTCCTGTCTTCGTCGTCGACCCTTTCATGTGCGGCTTTGAGACTCACGGGCCTCATTGAGGCCATTAGATCTGTGACGCGAGAGTAACTGTGCTTCGTGGGGTCATCTGTTTCGCGCTCTTTTTCATAATATTCATCATCAAAGCAGCTTGCGTATGGCCATCCTGTTTGAATGGTATAGAAAAATATATAATTTACATTAAGCTAAATTGAATTGTTTGTTAATTTGGTAACTGTTAAAGAGATAAATACCAGGACAAGCAATTAATTGCAAAAGGCATATTCGCTCTATGTCTCTTATCACTCCACCCAGAGAAAGATATGTCGTGTTTTCATCTTGATCTACAGTGAACCTTTAATATATGAAGAAGAGTATCCATAAGTGAAAGAATGTGTTATTTTTGTTTTGGGATGAGAACGAGGAAAGGAAATTACCTTCCGTCAAGTTTTTTGTGGATACACAAGTTGTGTGGGGTGCCTCCTTTCTTTTTAACTATGGTCATGACAAAAGCGTCAGGCTCTTTGGGCGTGATTCGCACGAGGAATGTGCCGGCCTCTCTTCCTTCTACTCTCCTGTGAGCCTCAGCTCTGTCTACAACACCATGAAACCACCTGTGAAACGCCTAAGTGTTAAAGAACAAAACTTTTACCCTCTACTCTCTTGAACAACACGATAAACATACTTTTCACTCATGACTCTGCGGATCTCGTCAAGGATGTTGGTGCGGTGCGAGGATGCACGACGCTTGAGAAGCGGGCCAAAAAGGTTAAGTATTTCACCAAATTGCTCAATGTGGACGAGAGCCCTAGGATCCTCTTCGTCCGCTGAGAAACCAATGGGAATATGAAATCATGTAAGTTCTAATTCACTGCATCTCAATACTAGGGCGGGCAGCATCTGCTTACGATTAGTGAGAATGCTTTTTAAGCACAGGTAATTACATCTCTGAAGAATGTCAGTTCGTCTTTTATCATCGGGCAGAGGTGTTTGTAAATATTTGTAGAACTTATGGCTGAAGTCATCCCACGGTACTTTGTGCTACACGTACGGAAAGTAATAAGGTCAGACCTTATTTGCAGGCAAGGTCCAAGTGCGCAAATTTCACTTACCTCTTTTAAGAAGGATTCTTCCCAAAAGGTCCTGCCGTGAAGGTCAGAGATGGCTAGCTCGATTAGAATAACATCAAGGCGTGCATTAATCTCCTCAAAGTCAGGTCGCTTATTATGAGAAAAGCGGGAATGAGCATTTTATCTCATTTCCGATTAACAGGAAAATACTACGTACTCGCTCAGGATTATCTTGCCAGCAATCTTCCATTAGCTTTTTGAGGCTGGGTAAGCAGTCTGGAGGTATCTTTGGTCGAAGCTCATTTCTGCGAATTCGTCCCTCCAGCTCTTCATTTAACAAGTCGCTTTTAGGTTGGATGAAGAACCATAGTCAACCTCAAGAAATAAAAACGCAAGGAACGCGGTGTGAAAGGAGTGGAACGCACTCTAAATCGCCGTATAGCCTTTCGCATGTTAGTACTTGCCAAAGAATCATTGAAAATGAATAAACATCTGGAGAAAATATAGGTGTAAATGTCAAGATCAATCGCAGATCCTCATTAGAATTAGTGTTAGATCTTTTTCATACCAGCTTTTTCATTGTAGTTAGAACCCTTGAGAATTTCGGGAGCCATTGTAGTTAGCGTTCCAACTCTTTCTCCTTTGAGTCTGGAAATTCTCTGAGGTTTCAAAATGCTCAATCCAAAATCAGATATTTTTACATGATAGGACTTATCTATCTTTTTATACTATTATTATAAGAGAGAATTTCGTTAGATTGAGAGGAGAGAGAAGTAATGAATCAAACGAAATATACCATGAGATTTTCCAACTTGAGGTCCCTGTAAATATTTGAGTTGAATTGTTTTGAAATTAATAAATGCATCGCAATTAAGAAGTTGGTAATGGTTCGATTAGATACCTATGTATGATGGCCGGGTTCATAGAGTGCAGCCATAACATCCCTCGTGCGGCATCTTTAGCCAAAGAAAATCTATTGTTGTATGTTTGTGTGAATAAAAGACTAATAAAAAGATGTTCTCAGTTGACGCTTACCTCTGAAAAAGTGACATTTTCTTTCCAATCGGTGAGTCAATAAGAAGTCTGTCCAGGTCGCCATCCATTAACTCGAGCACTATTTTAAACTTTCGTGCTTCGGTGCATGCCCCAAGGCAAAGAATAAGATTAGGGTGAAGATTGGAACTGAAACAAACAAAAATGGGATTAGTGATACTAATGAGGGGCAGGTGTTTGAGATTATTCCAGAAAAGGAACTGGATTGACTCTGGTATTTCTTACACCATGATATTAATCTCATTCCTCAAGTATTCTATTTCTTCGCGGGTCAGGGAAGTCGCTTTCTCTGGTATGGGTACCTTGATTGCCACCCTACATCATAAGAAAGATCAAAATGCTCAATTGTATTAACATGGCAGAGGGCGAATGTAACACAAAATGCTGTTGCAGGAAGGGGGCTGCTCTCTCGCCAAGAAAAAGATCGCTGCTTAATACAGAGGCAGAATTTGTTGTTGCAACGATGTTTAAAAATGAGGTGTTTGGTTCAAACGTACGTAGATCCAAAGCATTCACCCTTCCACACAGTACCAAAGGTACCGCTACCAAGCTTCACCAAGAGTTTAATTTCGTCGTCGTCAATTTCAGACGACCTAATGAGCCTGCTGCCAGCCCTCGTTCCATAGCTCTGGCCATAGCTGCTATTTGCATTCAGCATTCTGACTCCAATTTTCCTGTGCGATGGGGGTCAACATACAGTAGGAAGGTTTAACCGCGACTGCATTATACCTACCCTCACTGGCAATCCGATCGTCTCCCAAAAACGCTTGAGCGGACCAACGATCCCTCCACGCCTTCTTGCAAGAATTGTACAAAGGTGTCAATGAGAGGCTTGTTCCAAAGGCCACCCAAACGCAGGCGCCTGCGCAAAACAACAAATATAAAATGGGGCGCTTTGTATCTCTCTCTCTCTTGCTTTTTTGAATAACAGATGTGGGTATGTTCGGTGGACCACAAGCTCAATGCCACACAGCACACAACCCCCCCCCCACAAGGGCCAATAGATCAACCGGGATAAATCCGGTTTTTGAAAAAATGCAATTTGATTTCTATTGGCAGTTGTTGATGATTCAAAAATTAAGGTGACATAAAATGCCCATTTAATCACTTTACTAATTTTTAAACCACTTACAAGAGTTTTGTTGTGCCCACTTGAAAATCTACTGCCAATACTTTCAGGCATGGTTGGAAGGTTCACATCAACATTGCTGGGCTTTCTTTTTGACTGTGCCTCTCTTGGCATTTTCTGCAATGTTCTAGAACATTCTGCAGTTCGCCGGACCTCAAAATATCCCGCAGCGCTGTGCTACGCTTCTGCGAAAATTCAGCAATTCGTGGAACGAATTCGTGGAAATAAGGGGCATCCGGTCTGGACCGTGACCGACTTGGCCGGATATTCCATGTCGACCTGCGTGCCCCAAAAAAACCTGCTCTTGTTTTTCTGAAGTTTTTTTTTCCCTACACACCACTCTCGGCTGTGCCTCTCTTCCTCAATTCACACAACCTTGAAACCACTGGCGACGATCAAAGAGAGAGAAAGAGAGGCCGCTACTTATGAAGCTCAAAGTGAGGAAAACCTCCTCCAAACGCGACGGCAAGACGGTAAGTTTGGCTCTCTTGTTTCTGAAAAATGGGGGGGGGGGCAGTGAGTGTCTTCTAAATACGCCTGCACTCAAGAAATTTGATCAATTGTGTTTAATTTAAACAACCAATGTTCTTGCGAATGGCTCAGGCGTTGGCGCAAAGAGAGATTTCAGAAAGTCTTGCAAATTGTACAGAAGATGAGCTGCTCCACAGGTTGCGTAATATATCTTGGAAATTTGGCGAACAGGTAATTTTATCAAATCAGTTGACGTGGCACGTTTCTCATTTTCATTCGTGCTTCCCATCTCAAACTGATTTTTCCTGCCTTAAATGTAGGGAGACATCTACAATTGGGCCGAGGTGTTGAATAGGTTCGACTCTTTTTTCGCTGAACTGCACCAGTTCTATGAGGAACAAAGCTTCCTGGATATACCCATCCCAAAAAGGTACACTGCCCTCAACTTTATTTCCCACCTCCTCTGACAATAGTAACCAACTCTAATCATTTGTGGCCATGCTCCCACAGCAATTTTCCAAGAGACCTAGTTCTCCACATTCTACTGTTTACTCGTACGATCTTGGAAAACTGTTACAATAGATGCCTCTATAGTTCTGTAGAGCATTTGGGAAAGCTGCTCAAGTTAGACGATACAGAAATAGTGTTGGCGACTCTGGCAGTTTTAGTGTCTCTTGTAAAGAAGACGCGCTCGAGGGTTACATCGCATCGCATACATGGGGACCCTGTACTCAACTCGCACTTATTTTACCTGACGAAGGGATGGGGCGGAAAACAGGATGGCCTCGGGTTGCTGTATTGTGTTCAGGATAGCGATGTCTCTTCAAATGTGAGTACTCCTCTCATTTTTGTGAAGCAAAAAAAAGCTTTTCATGTCTAACAGTTTGTGTTTGTATAGTTATCAGTGGGGTCGACGTTGCACTTCGAGTTTTATGTTGATTTGAATGAAGGTCAAGCAAATAAGAAACTAGAAGCGACTTTATCTCCAAAAGATAACATGGATGTGGAAGGAGAAATAAGTGAGAAATCAAAACGAGATTTGGAAACAGCTGGTGATCAGAAACTGGAACCTGGACAAAAGATACTTCATGTGCCAAATCTGCATACGTTCTCTGAGAGCAACGTGGACATGTTGCGATTATTGGTGACCAAGTACAACATTCCCGAAAAGTATCACTTTCCCCTACTTGTGAGAATAAGGCTGGCGCGTGCTTTTCCTGATCTTGCCGCCAGACGGGACTTTATTAGGATCAATTTGCTTTCCTTCATCGTACTTGCACAGGTTCACATGGACTTAGGGGCTCTTTCTTCTTTCTTCTTGTACGAACCTGAATTCATTTCTGAGCTTATGGCGTTAGTAAGGTCAGATCATTCTGTTCCACAAGATTTTAGGGTCTTGTCTTTGGACGCCCTCAGCGCTTTGACTGCAGATCGTTCGCGGCTTCCCAAAGTTATCTCTGCCACTGGCTGTACACAGCACCATGGAGAGATACCCTCCATGATAAGGAAGAGTGTAGCAACTTTGACAGGATCAGTGGAACACCCAATCTACACGCTGCCATTCATAGAATCCTTGTTCTCATTCCTCTCCTCTCTAATGGCGACACCTGATGGAATTGCTGCATTGAACACTGCTGGTGTGATTTCTACTCTGTTACCTCTTCTCCGACATACAAACCCTGAGCACTTCCCAATACTGCTGCAGTGCCTGAGTATACTGGAGTATTATATCGCAGGGAATAGCAGCAACACTGCTATTTCGCTTTTCAGAGATTTAGGAGGTTTGGAGCTGCTCACAGACAGATTCAACATGGAGATTGAACAAATTCAGAAACAGCGCGAAGCAGAGATTACCCTGGATACTGCAGACAAAGGAAAGGAAAAGGAAAATGAGGAGAGCACCAGTAGATCAATATTGGACAAGACGATGCGGTTGGAAGGCGACGAACTACCTCATGAGCATATTGGCCAGCTTCCTCATAATCAAAGAACCCTACTCAAGATTGTTTTGCGAGTTTTGCTGCCCTTCATCCAAGGTGGTGGAAGACACAATTTTACCCGTTTAATTGGAGTAACAGAGAGCGCATTTCCCAAGTCTTTGAAATACGTTTTGGACAATTACCAATACTTTGGTGACAGGATATTCTCATTTGGTACGCTTTCCTTCATATGCGCCAAAAGAATTCCAATGAAATATTATTCCTCCTTTTGCTTATTTACCATTTGCCCTAGCTCTTTCGGTAATGTCTGGCTTGATCAACAACGACCCTACTCGATACAACCTTCTCGAAGAGGCTGGGCTTCCAAAATCATTTTTTTCTTTCCTACTGCAAGGGATTGAGCCATCTTCACTGGTAACATTGCCCTCGATGTGTATATATTAATAATTTGTTGTACTCACTTCGTGCTTTTACACAGGTTGTTAGCGTAGTCCCCTCGACATTAAGCTCAGTTTGCTTAAATGCAAATGGACTTGCGACGGTTATTGAAACAAATACGCTGGGAGCGCTACTTTCACTTTTCACGGTAAAGAAATATCGCAAGGTCATGAGGAGTAGTGATACAGCTTCGAGACTTGGTTCTAGCATGGATGAGCTGATGCGCTATCATCCTTCTTTGCGTCCAATTGGAGTACGAGCTGTTGTTGATGCTTTGAAACGATTGATCAAGTTGGGAGGTTCTGAGATACAATCTGCGACGGAAACAAAAAAACAAGAGCATGAATTTAAGTCACCAAAGGAAATGGAGGTCTCAACAGATGACCAAACAGCTCAAGAAACACACGGACAGGCGGAACCTTCGCCAGACGAAACTCCTGTTGTTCTTAGTACCACTGATACCACTGCTGCTTCCTTGGAAGAAACGAATGGAAAGGACGAAGGTACAGAGATGAAGGATGTTCATGCGCTTCCTGCTTTTGTTGACCCAGAGTTGGAGACAGACGTTGAGCCCTCTACAATTTCAGAATATATTGGAAATTTTGGGCGTTTTTTGGAGACTCTTTTTGTGAATAGCGAGCACGGGCGCTACTTCATCGAAAACGAAGGCATAGAGTTAATGCTTCAGCTTTATGAGCTGCCCAAGCTTTCAGCTTCCTTCCCTGGATCCCCGGCCGCACATTCGCTCTCTCTCGCCTTTCGCTCATTGAGCGCTCACCATGCCTCTGTTCTTCTCCGTTGTGTGCTTAATAGTATCCATAGGCAATTTAGTGCACTTGAAAGCCTGCACCCCAACTGGCGTAATGGTCTTGGATTTATACAGAGTAGCAAAGGTTAGTATTCTACAGTTGCCTAAATATTTACATAGTTCAATCTGTTGTATTCTAACTATGTTCCTTGTACTTTGTTCATGGGTAGACAATGAAGAGGCCCCTCTCGGAAAAATATTGGCCAGCATCGATTGCTATGCAGGATTATTATCTGGTTTGGTTCGGGACCCATCAGGCTTTTCGCGTGCCGCACTCTCTGCCCTGAACGAGTGGACAACTGGAAGTGGCGTTGATGTGAGTGAATCATTAGGGCAGTTGCAGCGCTGTATTTTGTGGGAAATTGCAGAAGAAGGTTATGGGGAGAGGAGAAAAGCTGACTCTCAAAATGGAAGGGCACAAACTGACTTGGCCACTGAAGCAGACATTTCTGGGTCTTCGCCACAGCTGAGTGAAGCCGCTGGTGAGTCCGCTCCTATGGAGGTTTCATCGGAAAATATCGGGGCTAGTGGCCCTACTTCAGAGGACTCGACTACAGAAGCTACCCAAAAGTCCAAAGCGCAGAAAAAACCAAAAGATCAGATGAAGCAGCTCGTAATACACCTCGTCTCCAGTATTCATTCTCTTTCACAAGGGCTGGCCAAAGCGTTGGGAGGAAAGCATAGGGGCCAGGAGAAGATTGTTCTTGGAATTGTGCATACTTTGACAAAAACTCTTTCTGAGCATATTAACTGGGCTCCAGAGAACTATGAAGACACTAATTTTGTTGTAAAAGCCGCCTACCTATCAAGTGTCGTTGGAGAGCTTCGTTCTCTTATGTTCAACGAGCGCCAAAGCAGTGCCCACACCCTGCTCCTTCAGCAGTTCTACCATGTTGACGGTGTTGCAAGCTTTCTTCGAAATCTTCATTGGATAGTGAATATTTATTCAGACCTGAGAGCTAAAGAGATTCAACAAGAAGTGGAAGACAAGGGAAAAGGCAAAGAGAAGGATAGCAGTGAGCCTATGGAGGTGTCCAAGGAAGAGGAGACTGCGACAGGGAAGGAAGGCAATACAATCGAGAAAGCTGTAAAAGTCAGGGATACAGACACTGAAATTGTAGAAGGGGCACTCTTGACCTTTGGAACATTCCTCAGATATCTCGTATGCGGACCAATGATATCAAATTCTCCAATTACAGGGCACCTTTTGACCCAAACCCTACCTGGAGATAAAGGGCCGTTTGATCCTCACGCGTTCGTAAATCAGCTTCACAGTGTTGTGCTGCTCTCTGTGCTTCCCATTTGGAATAATCCAAACTTCCTCCATTTCCCGGTTCGTTTTATCACGTCTCTACTTCTCGCCAACAATTATATTATAGAAGGCGAAATGGCTGCAGCGCCCAAGTCAGAACCCAAGCCCAAAAAAACCTTTATCCCTAATCCGGCCCTTGTAGAGCAGCTTACGGAAATGGGCTTCTCAGAAGCACGTGCTGAAGAAGCCCTAAGGCAAGTAGGCAGCAACGTTTTGGAGGCCGCCATGGATTGGATGTTCAACAATCCTGAGCCAGAGCCAGCGCCAGCGCCCAGTATGGCACTACAAGAGAATCTTTCAGAAGAGGAAGAGCTTGCAGCTGCGTTGGCCATGTCATTAGGAGAGCCTATTCCTTCTTCGTCTTCTGGCCAAAAAGAAGAAGCAAAGGAACCTGAAGCGCCAAATTTTTCACAGCAATTTGATATTTTGAAGAAAGGAATGTTGGAAAAGTGCATTACATTGATGACCAAAGTTGAAAACCTTTCATACACAGTGGCTGAAGTTCTCGCTTCGGTCTGCAAGAGAGCGGACGAGAGAGCCCATGTTGTGGATACCTTGATTGCACAAATTAAAACTGCCGCTTTGGAGAGACCACCTGCGAAATCTCTCGAACAATTGACCCTTGTTCTGACATTGCTAATGCTCGACGACGTAGCGATTCGCAAATCTGTAGCTGAGAGCAGCATCGTGCCAATATTTTTGGATTTGTTGAACCTGATATTTGAGGATTCGCATGTGAGCCAGTTCACACAGATTGAACTTAAAGAAGGTCCCCATTGGCTAGCCCCTATTGTGCTTGCTCTTGATACTATTTGTCAGCTACCAAATAACGTTATGACGGAAAAAGATGGCGGTAAGAAAGACAAAGATACAGAGAAGGAAGAAACGTCAGAAGATGTAGGAATGACCGAGGTGCCTTCATTGGTTGGCTTGGAAGAGAGTAAGTCAATGATAACTTCATGTGTTGGTCTCATGCAACGCCCACTTCTTCCGGATTCTATGCACGCGATATTGCAGCTTGCGTCTCGTTTATCTCGCAACTACGAACTCGCACAACTGTTCATACAACTCGGAGGCCTTTCCGCGTTGCTCAATTTACCCGCTGAAAGTAACTTTGAAAGCCGGTTCGGAATAATCTCATCCATTTTAAGGCACCTTATAGAGGAACCAAACATGCTTCAACAAGCTATGGAAACTGAGATAAAGACGACAATGTCTAAACTGATGGGCAGAAGCAATGCACTGGTAAAGCCAAAGAACTTTCTCTCTGCTACTGCTCCTCTGGCATGCCGGGATTGTGTGGTATTTCTTCGTGCAGTGGCGAATGTCTGCCGCCTGAAAGATCCCAAACCAAACGTGCCTGCATCTAGAATCACGCTTGTTCCTGTGGTAGACACACCTCATGATAAGGGAAAGGCCAAGACTGCAGTAAGCAAGGAGACGCCTTCGACGCCTACAAAAGTTAAGACAAGGCGCCCCGCTACCCCAGTTGTTCAGGTCATTACGGAGCTCACAAATTCCCTCATTGTACTGTCTCGCATGAAGAACGCAACCACTGAAAGGAAGGACCATCAGGAGATATCAGCTAAGGATGACAAAGGAAAAGAGAAAGAGAAAGAAACAGAGGCAACAGTAGAAGATAGTGATTTATATTCGATTTTGGATAAGCCCAATTTGTCTTCTGTGGAGATTCTCCAAATCTTGACGGGATTTGTAACAGCCTTTCCTCCATGCAGCTCAATTCTGTTGCGTCATCAGTTTGGAAAAACGGGGAAGTACAAAGAGAAAGATAAAAAAGGCAAAGAGACTGGTGCCAACAACATCATCAGTTATATACTTGGAGAGCTTCTTCCCTATGTGCGGAACGCTGATGGCACCACCTCTGAAAGCAGGGAAAAGCAGAACATTACCGCTGCAAACCTGCTAGCCGCTCTTGCTCAGCGGCCTGAAGGACGCAGAAGGATCATTGAAGAGATAACAAGTGCGATGAAGGATCTGGTGCAGCATAAAAGTAAATACCAGAATTACCCGGACATCATACACGCGCTTGCTGATTTCCTGTACCTGCTGCTCACGTCAAGTGCTACACGCAGTCCTTCGACAGGCTTTTTGGGCGAGGTCGCACGCCTTATGTTAGATTCAGACACCATTAAAACACTCACGCATGCCTTGAACAGTGTTGATCTCAACCACCCGACAGCGCCTCAACTTGTCAATGCAATACTAAAACCCTTGGAAATTTTGACTAGAATAACTGCTGTAATGCCAGCCAAGCAACCTTCAAAGACACAGAAGCAGGACGAGAACACTCCATCTTCAGGGAACCAAGCTTCCACCGAAGATGTAGCTGCACATGGAACAGAGGAAGCTACAGCGACCGAATCTGCTCCTGGTGCAGCAGATGCAGATAGTGAACGGACAGAAAGGGACGATTTGGATGCTGACGCCGATGCCGAAGGTTGCCTATTACCCTTGTTGTTTCAAAGCTAATATAACTAAATGATGTTTGGGTTGTTTTCTGTAATAGGTGAGGGAAATATGGAACTGGACGCAGACATAGTTGCTGAAGCTGCAGGCAGAAATGCAGACCACCTTGCTAATGCTATTGCCGAAGGGGAACAGCTAATCTCTCAAGCATCCAACTTGAGGGAGATGATGACATTAACCATGAACTATATAGAAGGAATTACTCAGGGACGAGCACATATATCAGATATGGATGAGGAGAGCGAAGAAAG
>MRZZ01002574.1:0-10103 GCA_002025285.1 Acanthamoeba comandoni | reverse complement strand
CCGTTTATGAACCAGTCGATCATCATCTCACTACATATATATACACGAATTATTCAATCCAAGACCCCTGCAGAGGCGTAACTCAGATGGGTGGATGATACCTGGCATCAGGGCCAGCGGGATCAGTGTAGGTTCCTGCGTAGCTGCCACCACTCCATGCATGGCCCATGCCCTGAACCTAAACATTGGTAAGGTAAGCTTACCTAGAAGCTTTTAGTGTTCCAAGTGTGTATTTCTTTCTTTTTACCTCAACGAACTTGATCCAGACTTGGCCAGTGTTTTTATCTGCATACCTGTTGAGGGTGTATTGCTATACAGCCAATACAGTGAAACCATCATTTGTTAACCACATCATGATTGACTTATTGAGATAGGTTTGTGGTTGTGGTTTGTACCTTGCCACCAGGAGCGGTGCCAGGCTGGCTTGAAGTTGGATCATCAGTAATATATCCGTTGGCTGAGCCGTTGCCCAGTATCAGGTCTAGAGTTGTGGCAAACTGGGAGACTACTTGCTTGCCATTGATCACGTTGACAGTGTAATCAGCATTTCCGTGGACCACCAGAATCTATCACACAGGTCAGCATTTGTGTGTGATAGCAGGAATGAGTACTATATGTAGTTAAAAGTACTGTAAGCCAGTCAGGACTACCTTTTGGAGTCTTTTCCTGGTGCCCTCAGCGGCGTATGCACTCCTTCCTTGAGTTACAGGATTGGGGCCTCCACTGGCCATTGCAGCATATGCGTTGAAAGATGAAGAAGCAGCTTTCCACTCAAGACCAGCTCCAACAGTAGCAGCTGCAAAGATGTCAGGATATGCTGTGAACGGGTTGAATTAGTGGGCAAGGCTAGAAACAAGATCACAAGTAGAGTTAACAGACTCAAGAATCAGGGGCACATTACAAACTGCTACAATGACAGCCATTGCACCACCTGAAGACAAACCACCAACGAACACCTGGAGTGATCACAACAAAGGGTGAGTAACAATCCTTGTCAACAGTAGCAAACACACTTTAAACTGCATTGAGAGAGATTTCAACCTTGTTTGGATCTGCGTTGTATTTGGTGATCACACTGTTGGTCATATCAGCTATGATTTTGGACTCGCCACTTCTACCTTGGTCGGCAGGTTGGAACCAGTTCCAGCATTTGAGAGGGTTGGCTGTAAAAGGCTGTTCAGGATACAGTACAAGGAACCCATTATCTTCTGCAAAGGTGTTCATCTTGGTGCCTATTGTTAGATGAAGAGAATTGTCAGAACAGGACTGAAGAGATAAAGGAGCAGGATTAAGAACCTGCAGCAAAGTCAGTTGGGTTCTGGGTGCAGCCATGAAGCATCACAAACAAGGCAGGAGGATTGGCCAAGCTTGAAGGGATGTACAGCTTGTTGGCCCTGCCACCGAAGGGATAGTTGATGAACTCGCTGTGCACTGGGCTGAGCCAGGCAAGGCATACCATCAATAAACAGAGGTTCACAAGGAGCTTTTTGCCAGCTGCAAGTGCAAATATCAGGTTAGGTATCTTATTGATCAAGATTCTCAAAAACATGAAAGTGCATCCAGACTTTAGGACTACTCACACATGTTCAGGAAACAAGTGCACTAATACTTGGGCTGTGTGGGCTTGGCAGCGATGAGGAAGGATATGTGTAACTTATTAGAGACGAGAGTCCAAGGAGTGCAAAGTAGTAGAAACACCAACACGTTACTACTCGAGGATTAACAAGCTGGAAAAGAGACGTCTGGTTGGGACTAAGTACCTGTTGTCAGAGGAATTGGAGTTGTCTGTTTCATACCTATCCTTTTGGCAAGCAACATGTTTCCCATCCCTCCTGTGTCGCGGACAGATGCTTTGTTAATTTTGTATTTATTTATCTATTGTTAAATTTGCCGATTGGAGAAAATTACAAGAGTGCACAAAGGGAACGAGGAAAGTACAGTTCTTATCCTTTACAACAACAATGATTTAAGGGATGAGTTGTTGGGTGAAAATGTTTGTTTGGTGGAGAATTTTACAACCAAAGGGTGGTGTCAACTTTACAGCAGCTTTTTCCAGGTCAAATAAATGGTCACAGGATCCCAGCGATAACTGTAGCATTGACAGAACGTGTAGTGCATGGCAATCTCAATAGGCGCTTCATGATGAGACTACTTTTACACTCCAGCAAGGCGGCTTGAATATTATTAAGCTTAGTGTTACTCACAATCATCACAATGTGCCCTTATCAACAAAAGTACTTTTTTTTTTTACAATATGCCTTTCTTGCTCAGGACTTAGGTAAGATTCTTGAGTTTCTTTTTACATGAGGAGACACTTGTCTTTCCGTTTGCCATTGCTTGGTAGTTTTGGGCTTCCATTCATCTCTTTATCTTTAAATTGTTTGGGGCTCTCTCTGTCTTTGGCCTGACCCCTCCCTAGGTTTGTAGCAAAGATAGCCTCCAGGGCAGCTTCATCTTCATAGAACATCTTGCTTTCCTCTCTCCTGCACAGTGTCCAAAGAAATACTGTTAATTTAGAAACTGTTGAAAGAGAACTGTGCAGGATAGGATTCAAACCTGTTTCTTCTCACAGGTCGGACCTTCTCTCCAAACACTTCGTTCATGAGCTGCTCCTCAACACTCACTGAACTTTTCCTTCTGACAGCCAGCGAACGCTTCTTGTCTCTGTCCTTGTCTTCTTTCTCTTCCTTCTTTTCTGTCTCGCCTTCTTCGTCAACTTGCTCATTCTTTTCTTTCTCTTGGTTGGCACCACCGTCATCACTCAGCTCTTCATTCTCTTCTCCGTCACGTTCAATGATTATCTGAACCTTCTCTCTTGGTTTGGCACTACTCTCTCCTTTCTCTTTCCCTTTGTCTTTAACTTTCGAGTCTTTGGCATTACCTCCCTTTTCTTCGTCCTGTTCCTTCTGCCTTTCCGAATCTTGAAGAGGAGGAGGTTTGATGAGATCACTATTTCCATATTCCTTTGATGTGACCTTGCCAGCTTTGCTATTCCCTTTCTTGTTACTCTTCTTTGACATAGTCCCCTTCCCTCCTTCTCCTTTGATTCCATTCACCAGCGCACTGCCTGTTCTCATTGTACTCCCCAAACTGCCATTTTCACTACCATCCCCACTTGTGTGTTCAAATTCTTCTGTTGTTCCATTAGGTTCCTTTTTCTCTTCCTTTTCAATTCCCTTCTCTGCACGTTTCTCTGACTTCACTTCCTTTAAGAGTAGATGAACAGCCCTTGCCTTTGGCCTTTGTTCTGCATTAGTTGCCACACACTGTAAGGCAAGGTCTATCAACTTCTCTGGACAATTCTTAACGCCTGCAGATAAACAAAGCACACAATAAGCACCCTGGCTGTTGTTAATTAGCTGATAACACTACGTGCCTCTCATCTTAGCTGCTATTTCTTCCATGTGAAAGCCAAACTTGGTTCCCAGAGTCCTTGGAGGAGGTTCTCTACGGGTGATGATCTCATAGAGCACAACACCAAAGGAGAATATGTCAGCTCTCTCATCATGCCGTTCCCCCATTTGCGTCTCTGGTGCAGCAAACAGCAAATCTTTGCCCCCATCTCTTGGAGTGGAACCAGTGATAGTATGTCCCCACCTAACCAGGCCAACGTCACCAACCTTCAAAGAAACACAGATTCACAGGAACAATTCAGTGTATGTTTGATGTGCTAGGCACTAATCTCAAGGTACCTTGAGTCTGTTGTTTTGTGCAACCTGTCAGCCACAAACAAAGATATCAGTAAAAGGTTGTATCTCTACTACTTGTTATCTAAAGAGATTCCTACCAAGAGATTCTTTGTTTTGAAATCCCTGTGCATCATTCCTTTGCTGTGCAGATATGTAAGGGCCAGTATTGCATCACTGGCAAAGTTTATTCTCCTATTGTGATGCCAATGAGAGAGATGATGTACAACGAGTGAATGAGCAAGTAACATACATTTCCCAAGATAATTCCTGAGAGTGATCTGTTAACAATTCGTGTAGGTTTCCCCTTGGAAGGTACTCAGTAACTATGTACACTGTAGGGCCCTTCTTACAGGATCCCATCTGTTTAAGTAGTTAAAGAAAAATACCCTGTACAGTACTAACTACAAACTCCTAAGAATACTAGTCATACTGAGTTGTGTTCTTAAATAAGAAGGATACAAACTGAACGATATTAGGGTGATGCAACTCCCTGTGAAAGAAGAGGGACAGAAATCAGAGTTTAGGAGGATTGGGCACTGTTGGGGGGGGGGGGGGGAATAGAGTACTTGAGGGCACGGAATTCCAGATGGGCTGAGCGTTGGGCTTGTACATCCCTATCCAAATTAGCAAGTTCCTTGATGGCGACTTCTGTACCAAACCAACTGCCCCTATACACTTTGCCATATGCTCCCTGTCCAATCTCCCCTTGGATCTCTAAGTCACTCCACTCGATATCATAAGTTTCCTCCAGAATTCCTCCCTTCATTTGTTTTGAGATAGACTTCGTCCTCACCCTCTCACCAGTGAGGAAGAGAGCAAGGCCAAAGCCGTCAGTCCGTCGTCAAAGTTCTAATTATGCTGCTGCCTCTGAACTGCTGTGCTTACGGGCCTGGAAAAGGGCAACGCCACACAACGAGGGTGAACTGTGTGTGTGTGGGTTGATGTCCCACCACGAAGTACTCTCTCAAAATAGTACCCATTGCATATCCTTCTTTGAGAAACGGACACACACCCCACACATTTCCCAATGCGCAGTCGTCTTCCCGGCCCAGTGCAGAATTTTCTAGATATTTCTAGATATTTCGGGAAAAATCCTGAAATTCTGTTTCTTTCTGTATCGTTCTAGAAACTTCTGTTCATTCCACAGTTCCAATCCCACCCTGGTTGCATTAATTGGGGCGAATGCTGCGGCGCGAGTACGCCAATTTGCTCCTCGAACAGAAAGACAAGCCAAAAT
The DNA here is from genome assembly GCA_002025285.1 of Acanthamoeba comandoni. Lineage (NCBI taxonomy): Eukaryota > Discosea > Longamoebia > Acanthamoebidae > Acanthamoeba > Acanthamoeba comandoni. The sequence continues at coordinate 5,177 of MRZZ01002574.1, read as the reverse complement.
TTTCCCTGCAGCAGCTGAAAGATCAGCTGCTCCTTGAAAACCTACAACACAAGGTTAGTTTGCCTTCCCCCCCCCCAACTCCTTTAACTCTCCTTGTCTCATCCCCCCCCGGTTTCAAATTTAAGGCGCTTTCCCAAGAGTTAGACAAAGCCTTGGACGCGCAGGTCCCTCCTGAGGTTCAGCAGTGTGTGGCCCAACAAACAGACGAGACAAGGAATCAAACAGTACTGCCCATCCCCCACCACTTCATGGACAATAAATGGTCTTTCCATCTTGTCCTGCTAGCTTGGCTGCTGTAGTGATCAAATATTAAACTTCAGGAAGAGACCATGCAGAACAACACAGAAGCAGAAGAGGATGTGAGCCTGAACAACAAAAAGAGAGCACTGGAGGATGCATCCATGGAAAATGGACAACGAGAAGCCAAGAACAGGAAGAAAAAAAAGAGGAGAGTGATCGAGTCAGAACAAGGTGGGAAACAGGTAAGATAATTATGAGACTGCCACCCTACTTTTGTGCATGTACTAAATTCATCACAGCTTTGTGAGGATCCCGTGCTAAAGGTCGAGATTGACAAGTTCAGGCAGGAAACAACAGAACAGTCGCTGGAACTCATACACAAGGCCATACCAAGCAAAGTCGTTCAGCTTGACTTAATGTATAAGGTAGCTTTATCCTTATTTCATCATGGCATGGTCTTGAAGTTTTTGCTGTAGACAGAGGCCACGGAGAGAAGGAAATAAAGTGTGCTGCTGCTTCTGATAATGCATAACATGTACACTTTCCTCTTTTAGGGACTGTTGAGCGAAGTTGAGGCGCAGCCCGAAGTGATTCCTGTGTCCGATGTTGAATCTGCAGATGGCAAACCCTTGCAATTTCTTTCACACAAGGTTGTCGATCCCTTTCTATCAGTGCTGTTTATTTGCATAATTCCCAGAGAACTATCTCAATATCTATCTGAGACCAAGGTTTATGACTAACATCTATCTTCTGTTTGCTTCGTTCTTAATATCAGCGTACTTTGGAGCTCGTAGAGTTGGTAAAGAAGGAAATTCAGGTTCAGTTCTTATTTAACTTGCTACAAAAAGCTGCAATATTATATCTCAAGAGGATTCTGATCAAGAGCCTTATTGTTATTTGTTGAACAACATCAGGAGCTTCTGCATATATCTTCACTTGTGCGCATGTGGCTGCAGTTCAACATTCCCAACGCCACCGAAGCACAGAATTTCGAATCTGTAGTCAAAGTAATTCATTCTATGCTCTTCCCACCAATCGCCCAACTGTGTTTCTCTCTGTTTGTGTGCGTGCGTGCGTGCGTGCGTCCTTTCTCTCTCGCTTACGGCCGCACCATTAATCAAGGCTGACCCATGCACCTCTCTCGTGTGTGTTTTGGGTGGGGGTATACACATAGGCCGAAATAGCAGGAGAGTTGGAAGTTGTCAATGCGTCGGGTATGATCGTGATACGTACACTCCAGCACTATGTGTTGAGGCGAGCGCTGCTCGTGACCAACATTCAAAAGCATCCGCTCATCGAAGATTACAGGTAACCTCAGCAATTCTCATTTATATATATATATCATTTCTACAATCAAGAAAAATTTTATCATATTAATATTTATAAATATGTACTATTCTTCTCTTAATATTCAAAATGAATTTTATTTTTCTCTCCATGCAAGGCGTGCGTTGCCGCAGATGGACAGCCATCATCTCATGTCGATGAATAGATGGATCAGAGATTTAAGGAACATGTACCAGGTGCTCGACGACTTGATAAAGAAGAACCTTGCCGACCTGGCCAGCAGAGACTCGTCTTCTTCGTCTTCTTCAGAAAAGAGAAAGAAGTTGAAAAGAAGAAGTCTGTCCTCCTCGAGGTCAGGTCAGGCTGCCGGCGGCGGCGAGGAGGGAGGCGCCTCTAGCCCGGGCAGCGCCAGGAGACAAACCTCCAGGGTCGTGGCCAGGCGAAGGAATTCCAGTTCGCGCTTGACCGCTTCACCATTTAAATGAGAATGTTAATTTGTTGTTTTTAAACAAAACAAAACAAAAAAAAGAAGCACCCTGTTTACTGCTGTCTTTAAAGGCCTATTAAATAATAATAATAATAATAATAAAAACAGTATCAGTGGTCCTGTGTGTGTGGTGTTGTTCATTCAAACTCAAATATTATGATTATTATAATTATTAAGGAAGGATTTTTTCAGCTTGCCAAGAAGTGGACACAACCTGGATATCAGATTCTCAATACAATTTTTATGTTTGATATTAAAAATAAAATAACTTGGAATTAATTAGCAACTCCTTGTCAAACATTTAATGTAAGATACCTCAACATACAAACTAGTTGGTAAGATTGAGTAAAATATCAAAGCTACAAATATTTATTGTTTTGTTGTTCTTTAAAATAACACAATATTTGGAGAGTTCTGGTTGGTTATTTCCGGGATTTGGACCGGTCCTAAATATTATTTGTTTTCCAAGAAATTGTAATTTCACTAAGATATCAAATTGATTCAACAGAGCGGCTGTAAATGAAGAGCCATCTGTCAAAATCGCGGCTGCCCATGCCCTCATTGCTCATTAATCGGCTGCGATCACCTGCGCCCAAAGTGCGGCTGGTTTTATTTGGTGGAAAACAACAAAAATTTGCCCAAATCTCTTCTGTTGTAGTTTGTCATGTGGGTAACAATAACCCCCCAAGGCTCAATAGTTTTCTCTCCACGGCACAACATCGAAGGGCATTCAGCAACGCCAGCGCAAAATCACCACCCAATCAACCACCTTCTACGTTCGTTTCCCAGTGGGTGAGCCGAGGGGACAATGAAGTTGCAAGCTACCTTGCACGCAAAGATCTGCCCTACAGGCAAAATGCCCAAGAATACCTGGTGCAGTTCTGCCCTACATGCCCTGATCATAAAGGCAAGCAAGACAACATGTGGAAGCTCTACATCAGCAAGCAGACAGGGCAATTCTTCTGCCATCGCTGTGGCTCAAAAGGTAACCATATCCTTCCTCGCCTCCCTTACTGGCTCGTGTATTGAGCGGCACCACAATAGGGTCATGGTTTGATTTCAAGAATTTGCATGGCGACACTTCGGGCCTGCCGCGGCTGCAGCACACGGCCCAACTGGGTGTCTCTCCCGCAGCAAACGAAGGCGCCACAGTGCAGCCTACTACCAAGCTGCCTGACCACGTACTCCAACCTCTTGCAAAGAGATGCAGAACAATTATTATTTTCATATCGTGCAGATGTGTAGCCAGCACATTGCTTTTTATTCATTCTGCTATTTCACACAGGATGTGGTGTCTCGTTACCCATTGGCATTATTTAATGAGTTCTCTTCAGTCCTCACCTTTCTCTCTGGTACAAAGACCAAGACCCAGAGACATATCGTAAGTGTTGACATTTTGCTTAGCACTTGCATTATTTTTTTCACTTTTTCTTTGGTACTCTATGCCTTCGTTCTGATCTTTGATTTCATTACAGTCGGTAGATATTTTAAAGAAATACAAAGTAGGTGCGGCCAGGTATAGTTTCGAAGATGGCCCGGAACCGTGCGTCACTTTCCCATGGATTGATTTTGATAACAAAGGCCAAGAGGTACATAGAATATGGCCATGGCTTAACCTCTTGATAGGACAATGCCAGTATCCTATCTTATTATTTATCTACTCATTCAGGTTATCAAGCGAATCAAAGTCCGCTCAGTCAAACACAAGAACCGCCAGCGCCTCGACCCTGCCGGTACATTATCTTACTGTGGCAACTTCATTTGTTCTAGTGTAGTGTAATGATGAATATCATCATATATGATGTACCACACAACACCACAGGTGGAGGCTGGGGTCTGTTTGGCTGGCATACAGTTCCCAAGGATGCAAAAGAGATTGTAATTACTGAAGGGGAGTTTGATGCCATGGCGGTTTGTCAAGTTACTTACCTTCATCCTTCTGTTAGTTTTGTTGTTGTTGCTCGTGCACTTATTTTTTATTCTCCTATAGGCAACAGGAATGCCTGCAATATCCCTTCCAAATGGAGCAATGTCACTGCCCATAGAACTACTTCCTCATTTAGAGAGGTACTTAACTTTTATGTAAAAACTTTGTGGGAAGGCAAGCAAACAGATGAAAGCGACCTTTCTTGATGCCCTTGTGTCTCATTGATAGGTTTGAGCGCATTTACTTATGGATGGACGATGATGTACCCGGAAGGGAAGGCGCTTCGAAGTTTGCAGCAAAGCTGGGAATCAAACGCTGCTTCCTTGTTCCTACAAAAGATGGTGATCCCGACGGGCCAAAAGATGCCAACGATGCCCTCCGTGCCGGTAAAGATCTTAATGCTCTCCTTGCAAAGGTTATGCCCTTTCTTTCTAGTTTTGCCACTTTGTTGGCAGAGTGTTACCCGCCTCTTCTGTTGTAGTTAATGCTCATGCATCTTTGTTTATCACCAGGCTACTAGAATATCACATGGCCAGATCATAACGTTCAATGAAATGGCAGAAGAGGTTATGCTTTCCTTTATGGTGTATGCGTGATGTGTGCTTTATTATTGAATGATGTTTGTTTGCAGGTATACCAAAACATATGCTCTCCTCTAGAAATGGCGGGGAAACCTTCACGGGCTTTTCCTGGCCTAAATAAGCTCCTAAAGGGCCATCGTAAGGTACTTGCAATTAAGAAGAATCACCACAGCAATTCTGTGTCTGTCCCTCGCAGTCACGGACACAAATAACATCCTGTTTTGTTTTTTGTTTTTGTTTTTTTGTATTTACACCCCAGGGAGAGTTGACAGTATTTACAGGACCAACAGGTGCAGGAAAAACAACGTTTCTTAGCCAACTGTCCCTGGACTATGTCACACAAGGTCTTTCCCTTCAGTTGTTTTCCTATTTGAGTGTAAGTGTATGACACAATGTGTGGGGGACCTAACCTGGTGAAAGTCTCTCTCTCTTCTGCTCTACTCAGGTGTCCCAACATTGTGGGGCAACTTTGAGCTCAAGAACGTAAATCTAGCACAGAAGATGCTGCTTCAGTTCAGCGGCAAATCCGTTTCAGAGCTCAAGGACAGAGGCAAGTGGGACGGTCTTGTGGAAAAGTTTTCTCAGTTGCCGCTCTACTGGATGAAATTCCACGGCGCTACAAGGTATGTACCAATCAATGAATTCCTGAGTGCCG
>MRZZ01002570.1:0-10475 GCA_002025285.1 Acanthamoeba comandoni | reverse complement strand
TCTCCTCCAACAAAACCCTTTGTCTGATTTTCAGAGCTTGTTTTATGTTACACAGGCACCAAAAGGTATCCCCCAACTTTGGAGAGTTTGTGAGGAAGGAAGCCTTCACTGGAGACAGCCCAGAGTGGAATATTCACTGGCGACCTCTGATCCACTGTTGTGGCCTCTGTGGGACCATTAAATATGACTTTATTGGAAGGTGAATGCCACTTCCTTGTTGATGTGCTTCTTTTATGGAGGTTTGATGAGTGTGTGTACCCCCAGGTGGGAAGACAAGAAAAGCTGGATGCCTCTTCTTTTAAAACGGCTTGGTACCACTGCTTCTCCTCGCCCCTTACAGCGACTCAAGCTTGCATCTGATTAGGTTTGATGGACCACCAAAAGGCTTGGAGAAGGAGGCCAGCTCTGGATGGGGACCTCCTACTGGCCATTTCTTTGACACCGAGGTTGGTTCAACTAGGTCAAGCTCATCAGAACGCTTGGAAGAGTATTACACAGTGGGCTTGCTGGATAGTGTAGCCCAGGCCTATGATGCTGATCTAAAGGCCTTCAACTACATGAACATGTACCACTCTCTTCGCTCCCGCCTGTCCCACAAAACTCAGATGCACTAGCATCACCTATCTTCTTCATATGTTACTTGTGAAGATTAACTTTTATTTATCTAACATCATTGGCCATCACCCGCCGTTGCCATTCTTCATATAATGCCACATTCTTCATACAACCTTTAGAGTTCTTTCGGCATACATACAAGAGAGGTCTGTTGCTTTTTTCTGTTTTGTTCAACAAAAATCTCTTATGCTCATGAGCCTTTGGACCTGCAAAATGCATGATATAGTGGTCCTTGTTGAATCCCCAATAGGGCCTCCAGTTGTACTCCAGAGGCAAAAAGCTTCTCTGGTCTTGAAAGAAACCAAACAGAGCTCCCTGGTCCAAGTAATAGCCTCTATAGTATCTGGTCCTTCTGTTTTTATAGTCCAAATCAAAGTTGCTGGAGTTCATTGTGAACTGCATCAACTGTGGGTGGACAGCACGCAGATTGGCCATGTTCAACAGCAACACCCCTGAGTTCCTGCATATTTGTTGCTGGAAAAAGGTTTGCCTGATAAGGTGAGCTCAACATCTAAACAGAAGTGGTTGGGTTTTCCTCACGTCAGGTTCTCCAGTCGAACAGGCCAAGTATTTGGGAAGAGTGGGGAATTGTGAGAGCCTGATGTCTCGGTTGAAGACGACATCGTTGTCTGTGTAGAGAATGAAGTCGTCCTTGAACCCCATGGCGAACAGATCCAGCCTTGTAAAACATCCCACTATCTTGGCGTGTTTGGGGGATTTAAGCCTTGATGCTATTGCCTGAAAAAAGTGAAAGAATCTTATCAATAATCAGTTCTAGGGAGAAAGAGGAAGAGGAGAGAGAAATGAGACCTCCAACTGGTCTTGCCAACTGAGTCTGTGATATTTGACAAACACTCCCTTCTCTTCGAGCCAAGCTGACAGACTATTTGCTGGGCCTGTGTTGTGCGTAGTTGGCAAAATGCATGATTGATTTGAGGAAATAAATGTGCTCTCACCATTGAAGAGACAAAAAGGTCTCAAAGAGGTCCTTTCCAGAGCTGAAGTCACTGCAACCTTTATCATTTCAGGAGGGTCGCCCTTCGAAATGGTAAATGCCCTTTGAGTAGATACGTGAAGTGGTAGCTCTTGTGTTTAGAAGGAGCTTGAGAATTACTAAAGATTCCAGAGATCATGTACCATATGAGCCGGTGGGAGGAATAGCCAAAAGGAGGAAGTAGAGCTGGAGGCGCCAGCTGATGCTCCAGTGGGATCCTCCCTCCATTGTACCACACAACCTCTTTGTCATGTACCTTTTGTCTAGTTTTTGTTGTTGTTGACGTACTTTTTTATGCTGCTATTGCCATCGCTCACTTGGACGACTTGTGGTCCCTGCCTCCTGCTGACAATTTCCAGCGCAGAGAAGTTGGATAGGCTGTTTCCTAATAATAAAAACCACACAGGTGTTCATCGGATTATGTCACAAATTATTTGAATATATTGATAGACGCGCATCTGAGAAGTAGTTGTGGTAACTGTTGTGTGTATGTGCTACTCTTATACTTACCAACGAAAAGGTCAGCTTGGTGGATAATCTCAGCTTCAAGGATTGCTTGCAAGGTCTGTTGCTCGCTGAATCTCATCCTCATCGAACTTCTTTCCTTGTGGTTTTCAAAAGGAGTGGTGGGTGGAATGAAGAGGTTATCCTTTGTGACAAGCGCATAGTTGTTGTGTAGTTTCTCCAGCTTCTTCACTCCATGCAGTTTCTCATAACTACCACACAACTTCCTAGGATTAGCATAGGCTCTTGGCAGCCCACCAAAATTTGAAGAAAAGCCGTTTATGATTGGGTTTAAGGGTGCCTTAGATCAGTAGCAAGATAAACAGAAGTCAACTGACTCACGTTGTGGGCAGCAAGCACCTTTTCCAATTCTCCCGACCGGCTGTCACAATTGTACACTCTCGACTCCTCACAATACTGTGCTCCCAAGAAGAGAGCTAAATGCTTAGTACAAAGTACTAAACTCGCCTTTCAYGGTTTGTTGTTTGGATTTCCATTTGCAATTGTTAGTCACCTGATTCCATGCTGAGCCAAAGTGTGCGTGCAAGACCACCATCTTTGAATCAGAGCCAGAACTCTGGATGAGCTTCTTCCGAACGGTTCTTGCTTGCTCCACAATCACTTCCACTGGCTGTTCTTAAGAAAAATAGAAGTGCCACAGATGAAGGGATTTGTTACAATACTGAGTGAGGGAGTTTGTACTCGTAACGAGTTGAAGACATGCCAAACGAGTGCACGCAGGTGATGCAGGGAGTTCAAGTCGATGCTTGCCAGGGCGCAGTCCACCTGGAGAAACTGGGTCTCTTTGTGTCTCTTCTTGAGCTCTTCGATCTGTTTGGCGTTCATCAACTTGCCCTGCACCTGCGTGCATTAGGTTGTTTTTAATGTTTCTTAAGACGTCTCTTTAAAAGTTGTTTTGAGAGAAAAGAATAGACCTTCAAGCTCACAGAGTGTCTGTCCTCTCCAAAGTGATTAGGATTACCATCTATCACCTGTGTTCTCACACAGTGTATCAATCAGAAATTCCAAATGAGATCATTTCTCCAAGAGTATTAGTATTACCTGAATGCCCACATCTTTCATCGAAGCAATGAATGCACTGGCATTAAACAACTCTCCAAATTCAGTTTCTTCTTCTGTTGTTGCCTTTCCTTCACCAACAACCATATGCCACCTTGGAAGTACTACACCTCTTCCCAGTGCCTGCAAAGAGTAAAGTGATATTACTGCTCAATAAGAATGCCAATTTGCCCAAGAATGGTATCTCTCCTAATAATAGATTGAGGTTGAAACGGGCGAATATAGGTAGATATGTTACACTAGCCAAGGCTAGGCCATGCATGAGAGATAGCTTCTGTAAGGCCAGATGTTCATCACGGCCCCAGGTTCTTTCATCCCCTGTGCCATAGTCTAATCCACCACACAGTTCAAAATTTAAGAGCAGAGTGGAGTTCAGTGTTGAATGTGTGTTGGTCCTGGCCAACAAAGTCAGTCCATTAGGCTGAATCTTGTCACCATCTTCATCCTCTGCGCTTTGTTGCAAGTGTTGGATTTGATACGGGGAAGAGCAGCGAAAGAAAGGGATGTAAAAGAAAAGAAATGAGAGCAACAACAAGAACAGAATCAAGTAACAACTACAACTGTTCATTTGGGTACATTGCCCCTAGCAGCTGGGCTATATTCTTCTTTTGTTCAGTTAACTTGACTCTGTGCGCCTCCCTTCTTCAGAGCGTCAGTCCGTCACAATCGTGCAACACCCCCCTTTGTTGTAGTGCACAGCATTAAAAGAGAGGCTTATTAAGAGGCCAGCTGGTGGCCAGCTGGGCTTGGAATTTAGACAAATGAATGAAATTTGCCAGGTTGTAAAAGTGCCTCTACACATTCCGTGGTTTTCTGGTCAGGCTTTGGATGCCTGAGGCTATGTGGAAACGGTTTATTTGTGGTTCTCCCAGTGGGCCAAGAACAACACTTCGTCACTGTTGACCTTTTTCTATCCTGGCCACTGTCTTCAACAATTCTCACTCCCACACTCACACAAGACCTAGTGTATGTGTGTGGACTGTGTGTTGCAATAAGCACACCTATTGAATTTAATAACTCGTATTTGTTAATTATGTTATTGTTTTCCCAAACGACACATCACTTTAACGTGGACAGTTCGAACTTAAACCAATCAGATTCATTTGGTAAAGAAGGCCAATGAATAAAACAATCCATGGTATTGTGTACTTTTAATTGATGTTGCAATTTATCCTCTGAACTATCTCAACACACAACAGGTTGTTGTCAACATTTTCCAACACAAGCATATCAGCAAGTGCGGATTATCTAATAATGGGGTTTTTTTTACTAGAGCTAATTAGCTAGACTAAATAAACAATTAAATATTGGTTTTAAGTCTGGCAGGGGAAATGGAGAAAAGAATTACTTTTTTTGTTTGGGACTGTCAACTTTATTGTCAGTTTTTTTTTTTTCAATTATTTGGGGGAAGTGGTGTGCACAGATTTGATGTCCCGGGCCAGCTTGCTCACTATCACTTTGGCCTTCTCTCTTCTCATCTACGTGTGGCTCCAACTCACGCCATTCCCAGAAGATGCACCAACCAGGAAAACAGATTCTTGGGATCCACCAGCTGTGGCGACAGACACAAGGCCGCTTCAAGTGGGAAGAGCAAATCAGTGTACAAGGAAACCCAACAGAAAGCCAAGAGGACCGTTTACTGGCAAAGAGAAATGGAGGAGCAGGCAGATGGTGGTAGAATCAAGAAAGGCAATATATTGCCCCATGGCCCGTGTAGGCAGCTCTAGGTGGAAGCATCTCCTACTGAAGGCCGATGGGGCACCTGTTTCTCTCCAAAGCATTGGTGCACCTAAAGTTACAAAGTAGGGAAAGGCCGTTTTAAGGTTCTCTTCTTTAACCAGAAATGTAGGACCTCTTACTCTTAATATGTGTTTATGTGCAGGACTCTGGAACAGTTGGACCTTGCTAAAGTGAGGAAAACAGTAGAAGATGACTGTTACTTTCGGTTTGTGTTCACAAGGGATCCCTTCTCTCGCCTTTTTTCTGCATGGTACCAAATGAGGTTCAAGCTCACCTTTGCTATCCATCTTGCCCCTTCTTTCTCTAACTTCTCAAAACACGGGGCAAACTGGCTTACCTTTAAAATGGTCTGCTCTTTTAGAAGTGAATTGATTAAGGAAATACAGCACCCTCAACAGTAAGCTTTTCAAAATCAACCTGCTGTGCACAACGGCTCGTCTTCACTGCTCAATCTTCTTTTCCTCACAGCCAGGACGTATCTCCAGAGTTTGAGAAGTTTGTGAGGGAAGAAGCCTTTGTTGGCAAAAGCTCAACTTGGAATCTCCACTGGAGGCCCCTGGTCCACTTTTGTGGTTTCGGCTCGTTCGACTATGATTTCATGGGGAGGTGTGGTCTCCTTCCTCTTTGCAACAAGGATCTCCTCTGTTTGAATATAGCTTGTTTGGCTTACTGCTGTAACCATGTGTATGTGAGCAGGTGGGAAGACAGGAAGATCTGGATGCCTCTTCTCATTAAAAGACTTGGTAGATAAGACACACCACCACTCTGTAACGTGTGCAAAAAAACAGTTGATCATAGTCATGCTTTACAAACTGATGTGTATATGTCTATGCATGATATCAACTAACTGTGATTTCAAAGGCTTGGAGAACGAGGCAAGTTCTGGTTGGGGACCTCCTACGGATCATTTCTTGGACACCCAGGTTGGCTCTTCTATTTCAAATGCCTCAGATAGGTTGGAAGAGTTTTACACAGTTGAGCTCTTGGACCTAGTCGCTCAGGCTTATGATGCGGACCTCAAGGCCTTCAACTACACAGGCATGTATCACTCTCTTCGTTCATACCTTCTCAAGAAGGGACGATAGAGAATAGAGAAACCACAAGTCTGCAAGATGTTAGAGAAGAGAGCCACCAAAAGAAAAGAACAGCAAAGGCAATAAGTCCAGACTTGCTTCAAAGAATAATAAAAGCAGCAATCCAATTGTACTCAATGAGATATAATTTGATTTTGTGCACAGTGACCAAAGTCACCATCACCTAAGGGGCCAGGGTCGCGAGGTGTACAGACAAGTTTTCGTCCGTTTGGCGCCAAAGCATAGTGCAAAAAAACTGTACCAGAAGCTCCGTGCGACAAGTGCTATGCAGACATTTACGACAAACAAATTGCCCGTGTGCCACAGCCTCACCACGCATTTGTCGTGTGTCGACAAATTAATCTGTCTATTGGCATCGATTACCAGCTTCGAAAAATGTCTGCATCCTTCTTTTGGTTTTTTTCATTATTTGGAAGGGTCCAACATCTCCCTCTTTGGGCGCCTTGCATGTTGTGAGATGTTGGCTGATTCCTTTCAATAGTATTACAAGAAAAGCAATGATGACGCGCATCATTGTTCTAGTCTTCTTTGTCCTTTTCTCTCTTTTTGGACCCTTGCAATGCAGTGAAATTGGTAACTAAAAAGGCTGATCAAACCTATTCTTTAGGAGCTAACCTAAATTCCTTTCCTTCAAACTGAGAAAGCCCCCCCAACAGACCGTCAGTGTGACGGTTCTGTTTCTTCTTGTGAAGATGGCGAGCGGACGAACAGCGGGCTTCTCTCTGTGAACACAATACTCGCCTCTGAATTTGAGGTAAGTGAATGTTTTTCTCTCTTTGGGCATCTTTTTTGCCTGATTATGCCTTTCTTTCAATGTAGAGTGGAGAAGCTGCTATCAAAGAGAATCTGCAAAGAGATGCTCTTAATTCTGCGCCGCAAAATGCAGCGCACTCAATTATCGCGCTGCTGGTCATTTTTCTTGGATTAAATTGGCTTTTGGAAGCACTGGAAATGGGAATGCTCAGATAGACACAGATTTAGTGCCCGAAGGAGCTCTTCCTTTTATTTGTACATCCCTGTAAACAGTTATTTATCTTTGCATGCATGTGTACATACAAATCACTGGTTTTAGAATTGATAAAAAATAAAATGCAAGCCCCATCATCCATCAAGCTGTTTTCAATCGATTCTTTGAACATCCCCAAAGTCATGGTCAAAGATCAAGAGACTCATTCTTAAAAGGGGAGATGTAAGAGTAGAGACACATAACAGATTTTAAACTCTATTTCAACGCAGTTTAGTTATACACTTGAAAAGAAGCACAAACAAAAAGATAGCAACACACATGCGTGTCAGAGATAGAGATGAAGAATAAAAGAGGTCTTCATCTCTATCGTGTGTATGTGTGTGCAAAAAGTAAGAGGGGAAAAAAAACTTTTCAGAACAACACTACAAGGGGGCCTTCGTTCTTCTCCTTTTACTTGGAGAGGTTCTGAACAAAGCTGCCAATGGACTTGTGGTTGAGCTTAGCATATATGGTGAATGCTGCTCCCTTCTCGCCAGCCAAAGCATACACGGCCGTGTAGGTACCATCCTGGTTGTCTGTGGTGTGGACCTCGACCTCCGAGTCGTTGGGGCCCTTGATGTTGACCTCGAAGTGATCACCTCCAAAGGTCTTGTTGTTGTTGTGCTTGTCGCGGGACTGCACAGTGAAGCTGAACACTCCAAATCCAGAGTTGTCAGAGTCTGTGCCCTCCTTGCAGTGAACGTGGAATGGAGCATCCTTGATGGGCTCGCCCTCGTAGGAGACGTTGATGTCATAATCGCCAGCCTTCTCAGGATCGAAGGTCACATCATAGGTGCCATCACCGTTGTCCTTGACGTGGGGGTGCACAGGGCCATGGGGTCCGTTAATGTCAACGTTGAAGTTGTCACCACCGTCATTTCTGGGGTTGCCGTCCTTATCAACAGCATGAATGGTGAACACGGCAGGCTCATTGTCAACCAAACCGTGAAGGGCAGGACCATCAGCCCATGACTTGCCAGCGTCAGGTGCAGGCTTGATGTGAACATGGTGAGGAGCGTTCTTAATGGGCTCATCATGCAAAGTCACATCAACAGTGTAATCTGTGTACATCGAAGGAACGAAACTAACGGGTTAGCTGCTGCAAGATGATAAACGATGTAAAAAAAAAATAATTCAAAGGAGAGAAGGGAGTAGCGAACCTCCAGCTTCAGTTGGCAAGTACTGTACAGTGTAGGTACCATCACCGTTGTCGGTGACGGAGGGGTGAACCTCGGAAGGTCCCTTAATGTCAACCTTGAAAGGATCGCCACCGTCATTTCTGGGGTGACCATCAGGGTCGACTGCGTGAATTGTGAATTCACCAGGCTTGGTGGCTTGGCCTCCTTCCAAACCAGGTCCTTCAGCCCTGGAGAACGAATGAAGGTTAGCGCCTCAAGCATCTTTAGGCTTCTACTGGGAATTACGTACCAGGATTGGCCTGCGCGGGCACCTTCAACCAACACCTCGAAGGGAGAACCCTTGATGGGCTCATCCTCCAAAGTAATGTTGACAAAATAGCGGCCAGGGACAGACACAGCGTAAGCACCATCATAGGTACCATCGGCGTTGTCCTGAAGTTGAGGGTCGGCCACATCTTCAGGTCCTTGAACCTGAACCTGGAAGGGATCACCTCCTGACTTGACTGGGTGGCCCTGGGCATTGAATGAAGTGATGCGGAATGGGGCGGATTGCTTGGTGCGAGCACCCTCCACACCAGGACCAGAAGCTGTCGAGTAACCAGCATTGGGACCATCAGCCTTCACGTGGTATGGCGAGTTCTTAATATGCTCATCCCTGATAGAGAGAAAACAAAAATGAGTGACAAACATTTGTTTAAGGCTTTGGATGAGAGTGCAAGTACCTGAGCTTAATAGTGACTGTGTAGTCACCAGGCTTAGTGACGGTGTATACAACAGGATATTTGCCATCACCATTGTCAGAGACTTGGGCTTGTACATTGCTATCGGGGCCGTGAACAGTGACCTCGAAGAGATCACCACCGGTGGGCAGATCCTCATCAAAGTAGTTCTTGGCAACAATGGTGAAATGTGCAGGCTGATAAGTATCAGCACCCTCAAGACCAGGTCCGTGAGCGTAGCAGAGGGAAGGATCAGCGGTCCTCTTCTTTCTGGCGAGCTCCTCTCTCTTCTTGGCCTCCTCATCACTGAAATGCCAAAACAGAAAGAGTACCATGTTAGTTAAGTGGAGGAGTGTTGGGACAGAAGCATTAGCCGTACCTCAGGTAGTTGCGGAAAGCAGAGATGTATGTCATCATGGAAAGTTCATCAGGGTTCTGGTGGACATCTTCGGGGTCAAGAAGTCTTACAATGTTATACTCATCCGAAGCAACCTGCATGGCCTTCTCAAGATCCGTCATAGGATCGCCACTAATAGCGCTCAAATCCTTGGGTGTCAGGACGCCAGGATTAAGAGAATCTACAAGGGCACTCAAAAGTTTACCATCTTGCCAGCTGTGAAAATAAATGTGTAAGTAGAATTTTTTTTTGTTGGATATGCTCGGTTGAGGCAGTCGTACTTGGTTGTAAAGTTGACAATTGGCTTATCAACATTGTATGGATCAACTTGTTTTCTAACCCACTCCAAGAGCTCCCATTTGGGAGATCCCTCGCCAATTACATTAATTTGGTATCTCAAAATAAGGGTCCAAATAAGACCCAAAATGAGTTTAAGCTTGCCATCGACGATATCTGTAGATTGGAGCGCTCAGCTACCGACCAAACAACTCAACCGAGAACAAAGGTTTGAAAGGCTTACCTTCAGGGCCAATACCAACCAACTGAAGACCCTCAGACTTGATAAACTTCACTGCGGTACCGCAGTTCTCGAGGAAGTGGTAGCGCATCGAAGGCTTCTGGTTCCACTTTCCCAAGGATTTAGATGAAATAATTTCAAGCAAGTTGCACAGCTGGATGCCGTTGCTCAAATCTTTGGAAATGTCGTCAATCTTCAAACGTCTCTCTGAGAGAAACTGGTTGGCCCAACGAGTGAAGGCCTATCAGAACATCGAAGAAAAAAACCAAAAACGTTAAAAGTATCGCCACGAAGCCGTATTGTGAAACACATGTTGGTTTGGATTTAACAAACAAAAAAAAGAAAAAAAGGGGCATCAGCCGTGCGAATGTTACCTTCTGCTGTACATCAACCCATGTTCTGTCTTCACTCATGGTGAGTGTGTGTTGTGGTGTGTGAGTGTTTGGTACTGAAGGGCTAAAGAAGGTGTGTGTGAAATAAAAAGTTGGTTTGACGGAAAGTAAAGGTTTATAAGAGATGGGGGCAGGGGCGTTTCTTTGGGTGCCACCAACGAGACAACGGATGAAGCCGTCTGACGTTTAATAAATAAAAAAAGGACGCCACCTTAAGGGGTCGTCTGCCTGGACGCGTCCCAATGGCTACCGGAGAGGCCTGTCGGCACTCCCTTTGG
>MRZZ01002554.1:0-10386 GCA_002025285.1 Acanthamoeba comandoni | reverse complement strand
TGGACAGGCGATTAGCCTTATCTTCCTCTAAAGGAAAATAATCTTCCCTTCTACTCAAGGCATCAGCTACAGGGTTGAGCTGACCAGGGATGTATACTATGACAAAGTCATAGTCTGCCAGCAGTAAAGCCCAGCATGCATGGCATGGAGTCAGAGTTCTCATAGTCTAAAAGTAAACTAGATTTTTGTGGTCAGAATAGACTTAAATTTGGTGGGCAGCTCTAGTAAGATATTGTCTCCAGTGAGTCAGGGCAACAACAATTGCAAGGAGTTCCTTATCATGGGTGGTGTAGTTCTGTTCAGCAGGAGATAGCTTTCTGGAGTAAAAGGCAACAGGGTGCAAAGGAGAACTAAGGTCTGTAAATTCAAGCTGGGATAAGACAGCTCCAATGGCAAAATCAGAGGCATCTGTCTCCAAAGAAAAGGGCAAGGCAGGGTCAACATGTCTTAGGATAGGAGCAAAGAAGATGGCAGTCTTGAGAGCATCAAAAGCAGCTTGGCAGGTCTGTGTCCAAACAAAAGGTGTGTCCTTGTGAGTCAACTGAGTCAAAGGGTAGGCAAGCTTGAAGAAGTACCTGATAAATCTTTTGTAGAAGTTGACAAGGCCTAAAAAGCTCATCACAGCAGTAGGGGTCGAGGGAATGGGCCATTGCAAGAGGGATTGCACTTTATCTGAGGCCATACTGATTCCTTAAGCACTGATGACAAATCTAAGAAATTTAATTTGATCTTGGTCAAATAAACACTTTTCCAACTTGGCATACAGGTGATGGTCAAGGAGTCTCTGGAGAACAGTGGCAACATGTTGGCTATGTTCCTTTGGGTTAGTAGAGTAGACTAGGATATCATCCAAGTAGATGATGACATATGTGTCTACTATGTCATAAAAGATCTTGTTTATCATATCTTGGAAGATGGCTGGGGCATTGGCAAGTCCAAAAGGCATAACTAGGTACTCAAAGTGGCCATATCTAGTCCTGAAGGCAGTCTTCCACTCTTCACCAAGCTTGATTCTGACAAGGTTATAGGCTCCTCTGAGGTCTATCTTGGTAAAGCATCTGGCTTGATGTAGTCTATCCAAGAGCTTAGAGATCAGGGGCAAGGGGTATCTGTTCTTTACAGTGAGGGTGTTGAGGTCTCTGTAGTCTACACAAGGTCTCAAGGTACCATCTTTCTTCTTGACAAAGAAGATAGCAGCATCAGCAGGGGAAGTAGAAGGTCTAATGAAGCCTTTTTGCAAGTTCTTAGTGAGATATTCTTTGAGAACAGCAAGTTCAGCTTGAGAGAGGTTGTAGATGGGCTTGAATGAAGGGGTTATAGAGGGATCCTTGAGAGGAATGGTACAGTCAAAGGGGCGCTCAGCAGGAAGAATGTCAACTTTAGTCTGTGAGAAGACTTCAGCAAAATCTTAATATTTGAGAGAAATTTGAGTAGTCAAAGTAATAAGAGAAGTTGATTGAAGAGTAGTGTTAATAGAGTATGAAATTAGAGAGACAGAGGTGTCTGTCCTGTGCTTAGGGTCAGGGATGCAAGAGAGGATGACTAGAGAAGAGATTCCACAATGTTGCTTGCAATAGTCAGATTTGAAGTAGAGGCTGTTGGCTGTCCAATCAAGTTGGGGATTGTGTAGTCTGAGCCAGGGGATTCCAAGGATGACAGGGTACTGGGGCAGAGTAATAATCTCAAAGCTTATAGTCTCCCAATGGTTCTTGAGATGAAGCTCTAAGGCAGTTGTCTCATATGTCACAGGGCCAGTCTTAGTAAGCTTTCCATTAGCCAAGGTAAGAACTCTGGGTTGAGCCTTAGGGACCAATGGAACCTTGTACTGTCTTGCTAGGCCTGAGTCTATGAAGCAACCTGATGCACCTGAATCTAACAAAGCAAAGGTCTCAACAAGAGTGTTAGTAAAGATTAATTTGATTAATACTAGGAGAGAATCTTCATGTTGAGGTTCAAACTTTGTAAGAGCTTGAACACTATGGTCTGAATTATATAATATAGAGGAAACAGAAGATGGATGTTGCCTGAGGGCCTTTATAGATCTCGAGCCTAAAGGTCTCTTGTTAGGGCAACCAAGGGAATGATGACCAGGCTCTCCACAGTATAAACATAGACCTTCCTTACATCTTCTATCTTTCTCAGCTTGTGGTAAGGGGCCTCGACGAGTGATAGCATCAACCTCCATGGGTGTAGGTCCTGTTGGTTGATTTTCAGGTCCTTTGGACACTGTGGGGCTTGGAAAAGAGGTTAGCTTGGGTGAAAAATTATATAAAGAATGAGGCTTGGCTGCAAAGTGAGTTACAGCTGGCCTAAAGTATCTGGAATTGTGACTAGATGTTTCTAGCCTTCTTTTTAGGCGCCTTTCTTGTAACCTTTGATCAATTGTAGAGGAAAGAGAGATTAGTCTGTCTAAGGTTGTAGGCATTCTTACTTGGGCTAGCTGATCTTTGACTTTTGAGTTCAGCTTTATTTTAAAGAAAGAGATCAGTGTAGCTTCATTGAAGCCAGTATCAAGAGAGATCCTCTTAAACTCAGCAGCATAAGTAGAGACAGGTCTGTTCCCTTGAGTACAAGACCTTAACTCTCTTTGTGAGTTTAACATAATGTAAGGATCTACAAAAGCTTCTTCAAAGCTAGTCATAAATGAAGAGTATTGTAAAAGTACAGAGGATTTAGATTCATAGAGGGTTCTATACCAGGTTAAAGCTGGTCCAGAGAATAGAGTCCCAATAAAGCTAATCTTGACCTTGTCTGTTGGAAAATTTGAAGATTGAAGGTCAAAGTACAACTTAACAAAAGTAACAAAATTCTTAAAATCTTTTTTAAAACCTAAGTATTTGTCAGGAGGGGGTAACCTGGGCTCTTTAACTTTAGTAAGTTGAGGCTGAGGGGGAGCTTGAGTTTGAGTTTGTGTCTGTGCACTTAACTGAGCTTTTAAAGCTTGTATTTCTTGGTACATAGTGTTAATAACTTCTTTCATTGTTTTGTTAGTAGTCATAGTCAAATTTAAAAAAAGAGGGGGAACAAAGCAAGATACTAGGGATAGGAGTTTTGTGTGATCTGTTATACTGATAGAAATGGCCTACCTTCTCAAGGTACTGAGATTACCTTGAGGTTGCTGGGACTAAGAAAAGGCTAGAAACTAGAGACTCGGTGTAGGCCACCTAACTAACTGGGACAAGAAACAAGAGATGCAACAATATAGAGCTCGTTGCGGGGATTTAGAATATGTATGATTTATTGATGGTTGACAAGGTGGAAGGAAAAACAAGACTTAGCAAGGAAGGGAGTTTACTAGGAAAACTTGGACTGGGCAAGGCTAGGAGTGTCTTGGGTGACTTGGTCTTGATAACAGATAGAGACTAGGGGTCATGGGAACAGGCTAGATAGGTGATATAGGGGTCCTTAAGGGAGTAGCACTCTTAATTAAGTGATGGGATAAAACTGGAAACTGAAGTTAAAAAGAAATTCCTAACACTTATGATATTGTTTGCCCTTGATGTAAACTTCATACTAGTGAAGTTAGCTCCTTTGAAAGTGATTAAACTTATCATTTTTTTTTGATAATGTTGTTCAAGCAATCTTGGTTGATGTAGCCTAAGTGATAGTTCATCAATAAAGAGCTTCTCATGCATGATTAAAGCTTGCTTTCTTAAGTATATAAGATAGATCTTGAGGACAAGCATGTTATGTTTAACTTACATTTAAAAGAGATCATTGCCTGTCCTTGAGCAATGATAGTTTGCTTGTGGTTTTGCTAGCATGATCACTCTGTTTGTTGTTGAATCTCTTTTCTTTTCTTGTCATTCTGCAAAAAACCAGTGCAAGAAGTGTGAAATGTTGGTTTTGGCCAATAAGAAAAAAACCCAGTTTTTTCTCGTCAATTATTAGTATCTCTTTTTTTGTATAAATTAAATTAAACTTAAATGAATTAAGTTTTTTTAATAGTTTTTTTCAAACAGCACAGACAAAGAAGAAAGAAGAAGAAAGGACAAGTGCTTCTTTGGATCAATTCTTGTGTGTGTGGTGTGGCTGACAGTCCTTCCCCTCCCCTCCCTAGACACCAATGTCCAAAGCCCAAGCCAAGCTCAAAGCATTCAACAAAGAAAAAGAGAAGAATCGCTCTCGCTTTAAATCCCTCTTTTCTTATATAGGTAACATTTCCCCCCCCCAGCTCTTTTCTTCCTCATTTGATCTTTTCTCCATCTCTTATTTGTTTTGTGGCTAATCAGAGACTGCCCCCCCGGAGGAGCTGCGTGCATTCTATCGCGAGAGGGGGGAACAGATCTTCGCTGTCAGCTTGGCGCGCTTTGCCGAGTTAGAAGCTTCCCAGAAGAAAGGCATCCCCCCCCCCCCAAATTCAATTTTACTCGTTCTCTTCCCATCTTCCTTCGAACCTTTCTTCGTCTGTGTGAACTTCTTGTTTCCCTGATTGCTTACAAATTTTGAATGCAGATAAAAAGCAGCATGGGCTTCATATTAGAGAAGTGTTGAAGGTGGTCAAGCTGTTCTTGCAACAGAACGTGCCTCTGCTTGGCTGGCAGTTTGCCAATCTGCGTACGTGATCATTGCTGCCTCTGCTCCCCATTCAGATTTTTATTTGAATATTTGGTAATTGCTTTGACCATGTGATGTGCACTTATCTCTTCTCTCGCTCTCTCTTTCTCTTTCTCTCTGCCTGCAGCAAAGATCCTTGAAAGCTGTTTATATGTGCACAATAAGCACAACGTGCGCAGAGACGCATTCGAACTGCTGCTGCTGATGGTAGAAACGATTCAGACCAATGCAGACGATCAGATAGTGCAGTTCTCACAGGCCATCAACATTGAGCCTTTTCACAGGTTTGTTACATATAATTACTTGGTTCAGTTCCTTGTTGTTTTCCAGCACACTGATCCATTCACACATTCTTATTTGTTAGGCCTCCAGATGATCCTGATAAGGATAAAAAGAAAGTGGCGTCTCCGAGTCAGAATCCCCAGGCAGGAGTCAACATGAACTGCTTGTGCCCTGCCAAAAGGCTTCCAGCACGCAAGGATGCTGTGAAGATGCTTAATTTCTTCTTTGACTTCATGAGCAACCCCCAAAGACAAGACAAGTTTGAATTTTGGTTTGAGTTGTGGAAGTGCTATTACTATGCTATTTTTTATCCCAAGGTGTGCGAGGCTGTTGGACTTGTTACTCCTGTTCGAGGTAAGGTGCCCAGAACCAAGGAGTAAGAATATACTTATCCTTAGGATGGCTGTGTACTAAAATGTTGGTATTAGATAAGAGATTTGAGGAATCCTGTCCRGCAGAGATCCAGGCATGTCTTGTGGAGCGTCTTGTCGCTTGGGCTGAAGTTGGGCACATTTGTCAAGTTATTTGGAAACCTGCCAATGGTCCTCTGCTCATGGAGATCTCTCGTCAATCCTGCCGTTTGCCCATCATACACCATTTAACTATTAAAACGTCAATGGGTCTCTTCAGAGAGATGATCATGGTAATGCATTTTGATGAAAATATAGAAGGCTTTCATTCATATGCTTCCCTTTATTACCATGCAGAATCTGCAATCAGCAAAGGTCATTATAGCAGACACATTCAGGCAGCGTTACTGGAAGGTAGGACTTTTTGAAATTGTATTTTCGCGCAGACACATTTCTTTTCGCCTCCCGAGATGGTATGAGTGCCACAGTTGCTAACACCTTCCTTTATCAGGAGCTTATCCAAAACGTAGCAGCAGTGTATTTTATTGAGTCACGTACTCCAGAGGACTTTCAGAACCACTCTAATCTCATCAAAGAGTTAATTTCGCTGTACACTACTTTTGCCACTGGACTTGCTAGGCAGATGAGCAACGAAACATGGTCTCATTCTCTCTCTTTCTTCAACATATCTGCTCTTTTTGTTAGCTGACAACCTTTTGCATGAATGGACACAGGGAATTTTTGCAGATGACAATGCTGGATACCACCTATTCCCTGCTCAGTTCAACACCTCCATTTTCATTAGATAATGTAGCCCCCATGGTTGCTGATTCTATTTTTCAAGTAACAAAACCCATATCCTGTTATTTGCGCAAGGCTACAAAGTAACATACTAATTAATTTTATGTTTCCACTTATGCCCAGGCCCTCTTTTTCGTGTGGATCAGATCTGATATCACTACAGAACCCATGTGGGACGAATTTAGCAAAAAACTTTCCTCTCTTGTGCACTGGAAAGCAACTGTTGGGCAATGGGGTGTAAGAAGTCCTGGTGGTTATATCCCTTCCTTGCTTCTTCTTCTCTGACTATATTTATCACCTTTAACAGGAACAAGTGATACAACTGGTCTACATCCTTATAGATTATTTCTATGGTAAGCAACCAGAAAACGAGCGGGACTCAGAGAAGGAGCGAATGCAGGCCCTTGTCCGTATTACCTCTCAGGTTACCCTGGGCATTCCTGCTGTTCCTTCATCCGTGGGCTCTGCCCTGTTATCTCTAGCAGCAGCCAGTGTCTCTCCTGTGCCCACTAATCCTCTTCCACAACGGTAACTTACAAATATTAAGTCAAGTAACCATGTGCTGTTCATCAATACCCTTTTTCCAATATTAGAGACGCCAAAATGGCCTATTTAGATTGGACACCTGAGAAGATTCATTACATGTGGTATACTATATTGCGTATCCTTAGTCCTTTTCATCACCACATAAATGTTGTGATTCGGTATATCTTCGCTAAAGAGTTTATCACTATATTGCTATGTTCCTTGACACAAATGGCATAGACATCTTGGGTAATGTTTGTGCCATTGAGGATCCATCTAATTTCTCAGCGGCAATGACTACAGTCATGCAGACTGTAGATCTATTGCTTGATGCCGAGGACAGGCTCGATATTATGAAACCTGCACCCATACCTGTGCAAAAGGTCTTCCTTCCTTGGGTTCTTGAAGCCTGCATGGTCGACGAGTACGAGCTCTTATTTCTCTTTGGTTATTTAATATTATTATTGACAAAGATCGAAAAATAGAAAGAGAAACAGGGGCAGGATAACCGCCTTGTCTACACTCTGTAAACTATTCTGCCGCCGCACATACAAGCCTCCAAATGTAGATCTTTTGGCTCACTTCTATAGAGCTATTCGCACTGTAATACTTTCTGCCTCCAAATCCCAAGAGCATGTCATTTCCTAAACCAATGGCTAATCTATTTCACACAACAACCATTTTCTATATGTTCTGCTGCGTCAAAAATTATGCACGTGGGATTTTGCAAGGCGTTGCAAGTGAGTCATTCATCGGTAGTCTGGGTGGCTATTCGCTACTCCGTACAAATTTTTTCTATGAACATGCCTGGTGCTTCCATCTTGATCCCTGACTATTTAAAGGAGATAGAAAAACTGGTACGTCTCCACATTAGCCAAACAAGGCTTCTGGGTTACCTTGTGATTCTTCCCATTATAACTCTTTTTTATTTTTATAAAGTGGGTCTCAGGAAGCAAGAGTGCTGCGTTGCCGGACGACATACAGAATAAGTCATTGCTATTGACCATTTCATTGATTTGCTACCCAACCCACTTCTCACAGCTAAACCTCCCCTCAATGACAACTGCAGAGGTAAAGATTTAAGGACATAAGACAAAGAAAGACAGACAAACAGACAGACAGACTATTACAGCTAATCTTGTGTACTCTTCTTTATTCTTTATTTTGTTATTGTCAGATGCACGAGAAGATATCCAGCATTTTGCTGGCTGCTCTGAGCTACGGGTCCATCACCAATGCCAATAAAGCTCTTGCGCTCTGGGGTCTGTCACTTTATATTTATCAGGATCTGATGCACCGCCCAAGGTAATAAACTGTTTCACGCATGTGTGAAAGAGCAGTGCATGTTTATTGAAGTTCGCCCAGGAAGGAGCGCCTCTCTGAGTGTATCAAGGCAGTAGTTGCGGCCTGTGATCACAGCAACGACATAGTCGCGCGCACAGCTTTGGAATCAATATCCAGCATAATCTCATCAAACACTCTTCAACTCATCCATGAAACCGACGCTGTAAGCTGAAATGCCTTCTCTGCTCTCTCACACACACCAATATATTAAACTCTTCTTCCGATATCAGTCACTCTTGCCTCACATAGTGAACATGTTGAGTGATAACATCGTCAACATGATAATCAGCGGACGAGGCAACCAAGAGTCTCTTAGAGGTAAAACAAATGATGTGGCTGCTCATTAACATTTGGATTCGAATGTATTATTACACGTACGAATAACTCTATTTTTATGAATTCATTCACAGAGGTAGTGGTGACCAACCACTTCTATGTATTATTGGATCTGCTAATGGCGGTTGGCCACTCTAAAACTCTCGAGTTGGCCGTACCAGCCACCTTCAGGCTGTTCAGAGCGCTCGAGTTTGGCCTCCTAGGTGAAGAGGTGAGTAATGCTTGGCCTCCTGAAATGTTCATATACTGACACGGATCATTTCACAGCTTCCAGCACAAGGACTCAATGTCACGATGGGCAGTTCCTCAGGCTCAAGCTTAATACATGCACTGAACTTCAGCGGGGCTGTGCCTACAACCGTATCACCAACTTCAAGTGGCAATATTATAACAGGCAAAGAATCCCTGCGGCTTACCAAGAAGGACAAGGACAAGGAAAAGAAGCTCAGCGTGGGACTTCCCTCTACTTTCACCGCTCCCAACGCTCAAGCACCTGGAGACTCTTTGTTTGAAGTGCTTAAGTCTCAGCCGGTGCACCAGTCCGAGGTCGTGCGTGAAGCATCCGAAGTGTTCTTGCTCAGCATGCTTAACTTCTATGCAAACTTCCCTACTCTGGCTGGCTGTGAGCAGATAACAGCGAAAGATGAGCTAGAGGAGGTTGCCCCCGGATCATCATCTCCAAGTGTAAACCTTGCCTCCCAAGGCAGCGGCACTATTGTTGACGACGACGGAGATGACGACGGTCTCTATTTCATTTACAACTCCAGCTCGGTGTTTTCATTTGATCATTTTGAACGCAACGGAGGTGAGTTGTTGCAACAATCAGCCACAAGCGCGCAAGTGTTTGTGTTGAGAGAAGAGGGACGTGTGGTGTATGTTTAACCTCTCTTCATATGCGACAGACAAATTTGTGCGCCTTACGATAAGGGACTGTACGGGCAAGTACGTGTGGGACTTCAACCTGAGCTATGACCTTCACAACCGCAAGTACGATCCAGTGCCACAGGTCCATATCACTCCAAACCTTTTGCCTCACAGAGATCTTACCGAGGAAGTCAAAGTCATAAGGTGATTAATTTGGTATGAAGACCCAATTTCTCTTTCTCTAATCGATGTGTATTTTCATGTAATATCAGTACCTTGAAAAGAGCAGAGAAGGCTCTTCCAACTTTTTCTCTGTGCAAAGGACACAATGCGGATCCCACCAATGAGCTCCTGTCATAGTAAGTCCACAAAACTAATCGCTGCTTTATTCAACAATTTCATCTTAATGTGAATAAACCATTAAATCTTTTGACATTTTATTAACACTTCCTTACAGTATAATTGAAACAGAAGCTCAAGAGGAGAAGGAAGACAGGGCGCGTTCTAGGCGGCTATCAGGGCGCATGCATTTCAACAGGCCCATGGATCCTAACCCTGACTACGCACCAGACGTGCTCGCTATGCGCGCCAGTCTAGAGCAGCAAGCAGAAAAGATGAAACTCATATCTCCAAAGGATAGTCTGTCCAAGGATGCCTTGCCTTCCATGCCGGATCTGCCCAGCACATCCACGAAATGGCACCACTGCAGGCTGCTCCTGAGCCATCTCGGCTTTCTGACAGACGAGAATAGGAGCAAGTTCATTTTTCTGGACAATAACAAGAGGTTCCTGCGCAGTTTGAAAGAACTTGACAAAGTCAACTCGTACGTTTTTGCATTTTACACTCTACACTGCTTGATGGTCAATCCAACATAGATGACTTGGCACTAACTTGTAGTTGACTACACAAAATTTGGCCACCAGGCGTGAAGTAGCGAAGATAGGTTTGATCTATGTTCGTGAGGGCCAGTACGATCAGTTCGCCATTCTAAAAAACGAAGGCAAATCAAAGGACTATGCTGACTTTGTTAAGGGCCTTGGATGGACGGTAAGTGAGGGATCACGATCCGCAAAAACAAAAGAAAAACAATGCTGTGGATGAGTGCGTTGGTCAGTTAATTGATTGTCAACACTGAATATTGCATATTGTAAAACCGTGTTTCAAAAGGTGGACTTGAAAACGCACAGAGGCTTTATAGGCGGGCTAGATAGAACGGGCGGCACCAGCGGTGATACTGCGCCCTACTGGTCTTCTGCCACCAGCGAAGTACTGCACTCTAACCCCTCCTCCTAATTCTCTCGCAACCTTGTTTGCATTTTAACTGTTT
>MRZZ01002552.1:0-14883 GCA_002025285.1 Acanthamoeba comandoni | reverse complement strand
GTGWGAGAGAGAGAGAGAGAGAGATGGAAGCTTCATGAAGTGGATTTTTCTTCATACATTGAGGGCGTTCATAGATTCATCACAAATGAAGTCCTTTAGTTCAGAGAATCTGCTGTCAGTCATGAACTCCTTTGCAGCTGTTTGCCCTTTTGCTTCTGATCGAACGAAGAACGAAAGCACACCCCCACGGATACATCCAATTCGAAGAGAAATGGTTGTTAGATGTGTGTCGTCACAAAATTCATGGGTCCACTCAAGGATGACAATCTAGATTGAAGTACCGTTTTGAGCTACTGCTTCTTCTTCATTTGATGTTGTTGTTGTTGGTTTTGGCGCCCCTGCAACATAGCACATCAACAACATGCTGAAGATGTAGAAGCAGAGATTTGTTTTTTTTTGGGGGGGGGCAATATAATAAAATGAAGTGCTGCATGCTTGCACTTTGCTATTTACCCTTGCTCTTTGATGATGCCTTTGTTTCTTGCTTTTCTTCTTCCTCCTCCTTTTGCTCCTCCTGGTTGGCACGTTTCCGCTTCTTTTTGCGTTTCTCCGATTTCTTGGCTTCATCTGATGATGATGCCTTCGCTTCAGAAATTCCATTTGAGCCCGCCGCCATGGCATCTACATCACCGTGTGGACTTTCTGATTCCACCTTGCTTTTCTTTTTCTTCTTCTTCTTTTTTAACTTGTTTGGATCCTTGGAAGCCTTCTTCACATCGACTGTCTCATCTGTGTCTTTTTTCTTCTCGCTCCTTTTTCGTTTTTTGCTTTCATTGTTATTGTTTGCTTTTTCATCCATCACCTGAGATGAAGATGATGATGTGCTCATTTCATCGACAACAGTTTCGACCGCTGATTCCTTTGTGTCGCTGTGGGAAGAATTCCTTTTGGCACCCTTTTTCGATGTCTTCTTTGTTGTAGAACTCTTGGCCATTGACCTTCCTTGTTAAAAAAATGGATACCTTGAACAAAAAGGAGATCAGGAATCTGATCAGAAGATGGATTAGAGAGATGCAGAAAAAAGGGCGAGAACCGATTATTTCTGGAATAATCCAGATAAATCCAGATAATTCTGAACATTTCTGGAAATTAATGTAATATTCTGTAAAGAATCGGAAAAACCTAGATTAATCCAGAATAATCCAGAAGGTGGGGTAATCAGATTTGATCGGATTTCAAAGACATCTTTGCTTTTCCATCTTTCTTTCTCTTTCTCTTTCAATCTTCTTTGATGGAACCACAACAGGGAGACGCGTCTCATTGCCAAGCCTCTGCTTCTCCTGCTGTACCTGCCAGATCTGGAGTCCCAGCCAACAAAGATGGGGATCACAGTGACAATCCGTACCAGGCTTACCAGATCAAGGCCTACAAGAACGATATAATGTCCGACGAGGACCAGGAGAGCCGCCTGGCGCCCATCTTTGCTCTCCTCAAGGCTGGCTGCTGTGAGAAGTGCGCCTTCCGCTTCCTTGGCAACAGAACCTTCTCTCTCTATCGTGAAACCACCAAGGTAATTATTGGTTTGAACTATCTCATTAACGTGCCCGTGCTTCCTCCTCCCCCCCGCCACCCAAAACGAAATTCTCTCCTCTATTTACAACCATTTGTGAAATTCTGTGCAAATGAATTCATTCACAGACGTTGCAACTTCTGCTGGAAGAGTTGTTTGTGATGCTGCCAGAGGAAGAAAGGAACAAATATGCTGGTGGTGGAGACCAAGACTGGAGGAACACCACAGGTTGATCAATCTTTTTGAAAAAAAGATCCCACCTTTGTATTGTCTGCTTAGATCTTTCCCTCTCAGTATAATCTCTTCAAACAAACTAACGTGCATGCTCTGCTGCAGCTACAAAGACCTGCATAGCCTGCCTTGGGGCTCTGCAAAATGCCTTGTCTGATGGATTTTGGGCCGACCTGACCCACGCCCTCACACAGGTAACGCTTTCTTTCTGTCGTTTATCACAGGTGCACCATGCAAAGGCTCGTCACCAACCAAGATGATCTTCTCTTTGTTCCCTTTGCTCTCTCTTCTCTCTGCAGGGAAGTGGCAAATATGAGTATGTTGATTATTCACTCACAATGACGGTGCCTTGCTCCACTGTCACGCGCCAATATTCCCTTCTTTATCATCTTACCACATTGTTCCCGTACGTTGCTCTTTTCTGTGCTCTGCCTCTCTGCTCGCTCCTTCCTCACAACATACACGAACCAGGGCTGAGAATAACCAACATTTTTAAGCAATAGTATAGCTGATAGCCTATTTTTTTCCCCCCTCCTTTTCCCTCTGGTTACAGAGGTAAAGCAGAGCTTTTTGACTCTGACTATGTTGTGGAGATTAAAGAGGCCATCAAGTGGATACTCGGATATGAACTCCACAAAAGATTAAACCTCAAATTTAGCAGAGATGTAAGTTCTTATAAATTGCTAAATCACATTATGTGCCAATGTCAATTAGAAAAACTACTCTTACATTCTTATCTTTCTTCCTGTTTTGCTTGGAAAGTCTCTGTTCCATGTTCGGTTGACATACAAACACGAGGAAACTGAAAAAGAGCACGAGTTCCTTTACCAAATCAAAGAAGCAAATCTCAGACCGCGCAAGAAAAACTTTTGTAAAAAGAAGGTACAAAGTACAGGTCCTTTTTTAACTGTTTTGTTTTGTTTTTTGTCCCTTGCAAGGTGAAAAGCATCACGTAACATTTACTTTCATCTTCTCTCTCTCGCTTTAGATTAAGAGATTAGATGGAGGCGAGAAAGCAGAGGAAGGATCACTTAGTGCCATAAACAAGGCGCTCTCCTCATTGCCCATGAGTACATTCATCAAGTACAAAAATACCTCCTTTTCTTCCTTGTTTATCATATGATCCTTTCTTAAGAATTATGTGATGACACACGTGTGTATCTCTTTGCAAGGTTCTTGTAAAAACTAAAAGATTGTTGTTGCTGTGAATGAAAGGTATGGCACTATCCCACCGTTGGCAGTTAATAGTCCTGCAACGCATCACTTTGCGTTTTTCCATGAGGCCATCTTCATTTCGGGTATGAAAATCTTTCAACAATACCACACACAACTCTCATTCCTTATATACATACTTTGATAAGTGCGTTGAAGCAATGACGCATTTCTTTAACAAAAAAATTCATTTGGCCAGGTCGTTACTGCAAGTATTCGAGGGAGCTGTCTCAGTCGCCTTGGCTCTTTGATGGCAAACGCATCACCGAGACTTCTGTGCAAGAGCTCATTGCCGGCCCTCTTAACAAACACTTCCAAGCAGATGGTAAAACATAATATTGATTGCATGTTAGCATTAATTTATATGTATTTGTTTGTGTAATCTGATGATCCAACAATATATTTTAAATATGTTAGAGATGAAGTTTTCTTCATCAGGAAGAGAGGACATAGACGTAAGGATGCTTGGGGAAGGACGACCATTCGGTAAGCTTCCTTCGTTTCTTCTTCTTCTCCCTGGACCCTCCATATATTGTTTAGCCTCACTTCACTAACTGACTATCTGTGGTTTTCCAAAACAAAACAAACAAAACTGGTGGTGTCCAGTGTTGGAAGTGGTCAATCCTCACAGGACACTCTTTACTCCCAGCCAGTACGCCCAGATGCAGCAAGAGGTCAACGCCGGGTCCAAGCTCGTCCAAATACGCGACCTGCAGCGCGTCAACAGGTACCTTTTGTGTTGAAGACCTTTTGATCTTCCCCAAATATAAGGGTCTTTGTATATCTTTAATGAAGTCATGCCAACTATTTTAATCAACACACCTGTGCATACACAGAGAGGATGCAACGAGGTTGGGTGAAGGGGAGGAGGACAAGCGAAAGACCTATCGCTGCGTGGTGTGGCTGGCCAAAGCGATCACGCCCGATGACCTCAAGTCTCTGTTTGACATCAAAGACCTTATCATTGATCAGACCACACCTATACGCGTTCTGCACAGGTTGCCTAGCACTACCCACTAACACTACACTACACTACGCTCTACAATGTAGTGTGCTTCTTTGTTGTTATGAATTTAAAAAACTAACACATGTAGTTTGTTGTTGTAGGCGAACGCTGTGTGTGAGGAAACGCATAGTGTACAGTATACGCCCGGAGTACATCTCTCCTCACTTTGTCACGCTGGACCTCGTCACGCAGGCGGGCACATATGTGAAGGAGTTTATCCATGGGGACCTGGGCCGCACGCGTCCAAACCTGGGGTCCTTGATGGGCTGTGAGGCGGACATTCTGCAGTTGGATGTGCTCGCCATCGACCTGGACTTCCCACCTCGCCTCGCCACTAATCTCAACTTCATCCAGAACAGCGAGGAAGTGAGCAAGAAGGACAACACAA
Organism: Acanthamoeba comandoni; assembly: GCA_002025285.1. NCBI lineage: Eukaryota > Discosea > Longamoebia > Acanthamoebidae > Acanthamoeba > Acanthamoeba comandoni. The sequence goes on along the minus strand of MRZZ01002552.1, from coordinate 10,536 downwards.
CAACCACCACCACCAATGCTCAACAGCACAGCACCAAGATGGAACTCTGATGATGTTATACCAATGATGAATGGCACAAACTGACAACATTTTTAACATATTTATTTAAATAAAATTAAATGTTGACCACAATTTGGTGAGTGGTGGAGGAAGGGAAGTGGCAAGAAGATAACAGTTGTTAGATCATAGCTTCTGTGAAAAAAAGGCCAGGTACATCAGAGAGGAGAGATTGTAAAAGCTGGCTTAACGACAATCATCAACACAAGAAAAATTTGATGAAGAGGAGCTGACTAGTATTTCCAATAAGATGAGCTTATTTTTTGGTTCTAAAGACTTAGTGTATTGCTTGCCATGGCAATGCATGATGTCATGCAATGTACCCCACGCAAGCTGCTGGTCTCAACAAGCGCATGACTCATCCATTGTTACATCAAGGGGCCTTTGAAACATTGGAGGTGTGTTTTCTTAACACGGAGGATGTTGAACACAAAGAGACATAATGTGGATGTAATTTACTTTTTTTTTTCATGCTTTGTTAACTGTTTGAAATAATGGCTGTTGGCCATCTTTAACATGTTTACATACAAGGTGAGTGCGATGCTTATCTTACACTTTGATCTACTCTTAAATGAAAACATAAAAAACCATTATAATGTGCTAATATTTTTTCAGAAAATTAATCTTTAAGAAGGTTGTGGCAAGACCAATTTTTGTAGAGCCCGGAATAAACCCTGTTCCACGTTTCTTCTATTTTTCTTGTGACAGTTACGGCTCCGATCACATTGGACACCATTTCATCATAAATTTATGAATGGGCTCCACTGAGCATTCCTGAATCCATTGTGTCCGTCGTCACTCTCCCTTTTCCAGAACACCAAGAGATCTGCCAGCGATAAATAGAGATATTATGCACAATAATAATAATAACACTTGTTTAAGAAGTGAGAACCTGACAACACCGAGCCCATCTATTGTGGTTGCTCCCCTTCCTTCGCTGGGTGTGCGCATCATATCCGTCACTCGCCTCTTTCCAGAGACTGCACACAAACCCTCTTCTCTTCGCCATATTCCCCTGTCCATGCTGGATGCCACCGCTGCCTACGCTTCTCCCACCAGTGCCGTCTGGTTGTACGATCCGCCACCAGCAGAGGGCCAGGCAGCACTAACCACAGCTCAACTCACCCTGGCCCTGCAGACGACCCTCAATGTAAGCTACCCTCACTTGGCCGGCCAGCTGCAGTGGGCTCCATACAAGGCGGACGGAGACCACACAATGCGCTTTGGTCGCCTGTGCCTCTCCTACGGTTCCACGTCCGACCCTGGCATGGAGCTGGTCATTGCGCACTGTCCGAGCGTGTTGTCTTCGCTGGTCCCTAGCCCAGCGGTGCGAGCAGCTGGGTCCGGGATGTGGGACGCTAGGCAAGTGCCATTGGAAGAGCTGCTGCCCACAACACCGCTAGCACCAGGCAGCGAAGTTGACCAAAACGCCAGTCTGCCATGTGCAGCAGTGCAGCTGACGACCTTCGACTGCGGTGGAATAGCAATTGTAGCCAAGTTTCCTCATTCGTTGGCCGATGCACAGACCTTGCTCTGTTTCATGCATGACTGGGCGGCAATCAATCGTTCCCTACTCGCCCAAGCTCCACTGCCCACAGTCTCCCCCTTGTTCGACCCTCTTCTGCTCGACCGTGCTGCTGCTGGCGACATCGACGCGGCCAAACCAGATCCTGCACTGCTAGACCTAGCTCGGGCCCTGCCTATCCACCGCTATGACGTTTGGGCTTCAGCTGATGGCTTTCCGCCGTTTCTTGCTTTGGCCGCGCGGATCCCACCAGAGTTGGATCGCGCTACAATTGAGCCGCTGGGCACTCCCTTGCCTTGGAACGAGTGGGACGTGACGGCCCCTGTGGCCCACCAGCTAATCCACTTCAGTGCAGATGAGGTGCACCGCATGTGGGAGGAGGCCTCGTTGTCAGCCCGTGTCAGCCATCTGGATGCGCTGGTGTCCCACGTTTGGGCGCTGATCATCCGCGCCAGGGAATTGGACCACGATGAGGTTGCATACCTGAATGTGTCGGTGGGTGTTCGTGGCCGACTGTGCCCGCCACTTCCAGACACGTTTCTAGGTTCAGCCATGGTGATGGCACGAGTGGCAACAACGGGGGAGCAAGGGTCAAGCCACTCCCTCAGAACGATGGCTGCTTCCATTCGATCCTCAATCTTACAATTCAACCCGTCCACATTGCCTGCTTTGTTGCATGATATTGCCCATCAGGATGGGGCACAGCGAATGTGGCCTGCGTTTTTTGGTCGACGGAACACCATAACCACTTCGTGGCTGCGGCTGGACGTGTGGGGGCTGGACTTTGGAGGAGGGACTCCACGGTATGTAGAGGCCATCATGCCCAAAGTGGATGGATGCATCCAGGTCATGGAGGCAGGACATGGTGAAGGTATGCGTGTGTCGCTGCATCTTAGAGAGGATGTGATGCAGAAGTTGCTAAAGGATCAGTTGTTGAGAAAGTATTTATCTACTGCTTACACAACAGATGCCTAATATTATTAGTATGGTTCACCAACGGTGTAAAAGAAGCCATGTTAAATATAAATTTTGCACCATCACCACCAAAGAATTTGCACTATATCCCTCCATTCTCCTTTCCCTTCTTCGTTGCGTATTAAACCAATATGGGTGTCTTACAAGAGAGAGTAAAAAATGATACTTACATCCCCTACGTGAGACTCGAAGGCCACACACCGCCCTTTATTTTGCCACTTTTACTATGTACATTGCTCTAACATGCTGCGTCAAGAATAAAGAAAATTCTTCATTTTACGTTTACTGGCGAATGGGGCCAAAACATTTCCAAAAATTTAAATGTCGACATTCATAGAATGTATTAAAGGAGCTGCTGTTCTTTGAACTCTAAAACCAATAATTAAAAATTCACTGATGCAGGCAAAATAGATAAATAGGGCCATCCTGATGCATTTCAGAAAGGACAAGTTGTGGCTTACTGATACACACTTACACCAGTGAAGATTCCTACAAGAACAATATCAACTACAACAAACCCCCCAGGACAAAGGAACATCAGCTTACTGACATGATGATGATGCAATCCAACAACAAGAGCAACAAGAAGAAAGACCTTGTAAAGTTTAAGGTGTTCTTAGTGGAAGAAGAGAAGAAGAAGCCAAGAAGCAAGATCATCACCCTTTCCCAACAGTCCCTGTTGTTTTCCCACTTGGAAGCCCAAATTTTTGATCACTTCCAAGTGGAGCACGGCCAAAGGGTAGTGGTGCACTATCAAGGTGAAGAAGACGACCAGTTCACCATCTCTTCTGATGAAGAGTTGCAGGCTGCCATCTGTGCATTTGCCAATAAGCGTATGGTGTGCCTACACGTAACTCTTTGGTCGAACTGCCCCTCCTCATCACCTACACCAGTGGAGAGAACAGAGGAAGAGAGAATGAACTCACTACTAGTTGACCTTGAGGCCATGGGCTTCAGTAACAGGAGACTGAACATTAAATTGCTGAAGAAACACAGCGGCGATGTGGACAAGGTCTCCCAAGTGCTTGCTGAACGATCCATCAAGCGCCAGGAGAGAATCAAGATGAGAAAGAAGAAGACCCACTGCAGAAGAAGCATTGTTCAAGCTGAGCCATCAAAGAGCGACAGTGAGGTCATCATCAAACCTCAGCCAGAGATAAACCAAGAAGAATCTGAAAGCAAGTGCGAATCTGTCACTACAATTCCAGATGTTAATCATGTAGCCAGTGATGAATCTGAAGTGAGCGAGCTGGAGGCCATCAACCTTCCAGAAGCAGTGAACCAGACAGGCGTCACTGAAGTATCAGCGCTGGTTGTTGAGACTCAACCAGACGCCACTGGTGAATCATCCAGTTTGACTACATCTGAGGCCATTCCTGCCTCTTCCCAGGACTCAATGTTAGGAGAGCTTGAAGGTAAAGGCTTCACCAACAAGAAACAGAACATCAGGTTGCTGAAGAAGCATGGCGGTAATGTCAAGGAGGTGATCCAAGTGCTCACAGAGAGAGCAAGCAAGCGCCGTGAGAGAGCTATACTCAAGGAAACTGATGAGTTAGGCTTTGGAGCACACCTCAGTGAACTTAAAGCCAAGGGGTTCTCTCAGAAGAGACTCAACATCAAGTTGCTGAAGAGGAATGACCAGGACATCGATAAAGTGATTCAGGAACTCACAGAACTAAGTCTAAAGAGACAGGAGAAGAGAAGCAAGAGAGCAAGACCTTTGCAACACCAAGAGGAACCAGACGACGAAATGCTGAGAAAGCCTATCAGTGAGCTTGAGGCCAAGGGTTTCTTTAACAAGAGACTCAATGTTAGACTACTCAAGAAGCATGACCTTGACGTTGGAAAGGTGATGCAGATTCTGGGCAACAGGGCAGACAGACTTGCCTTGAAGAGAGTTAAGCGTCAGCCAAAACATGAGGCCATCATCAACCAAGCAGCCTGAGGTGCACAAAGCTGACGGGGCTGATCACACAAATGGCCCATAACCCAGCAGATCTCTCTCCGTTTGACTGTTAACTGCTTTCTCCTTGATAGATACACTTCCTACTTTGCTTTTTTCTTAATAACTTTGAAATGCAAGTAATGCACTTCCATTTTTGCACCAGAGCATCTTTTTTCTCTTAATATTGATACCAAACTCTAATTGCCAATGTCATTAATGGTACTGAGCAAGGGTCTACCTGCTGATACTGTAGTATTTAAGTCTGTAGTAATTGTAAAAGAGCATTACAATTTATGTTCACTTTAAATGTCTTTTTTTTACATTCATCATTAAATAAATTAAGAGTTTTAGTTCAAATTTAACTTTGTAAGAAAACAAAGAGGATATATATATGTGTGTGTGATATTAAACCCTAAGAGCTGAAACAGCAGCGCCTGCTAGGCTCTTCCTCTCCCACTGGCACTGAAGAAGAAGCAGAGCCATCACACTTCTTCTTCTTCTGTCCCTCACCCTTGATGTTGTCCACAACTCGTCTCTTGATCTGTGTGGCTATGCACATGAACATCTCTTCCACATTTGTGCCGCTCAAGGCAGAGGTCTCAAAGTATGGCAGGCCCAGTCGCTGGGCCAGCTCCTTGCCTTTCTCCATCTGTACAGTTCTCTCTGTGGCCATGTCAGTCTTGTTGGCCACGAGCAATTTGTCAATGCCCTGAGGTGCATTGAGTTCCAGACTTCGCAGCCAATTCTTCACATTCAGGAATGTCGTTGCATCCTTTGGCCAAAGTGATGGGGCATAGATCACGTGCAAGTGATGGGGCATAGATCAGACTAAACGATTTCAGAAAGATGAAGTGTGTGCAAGATTAGGAGTAAGTACAGTGACGTCGTAGACGATGCAAACGCCATCGGCTTCACGGTAGTATGCAGTTGTGATTGTTCGAAATCTCTCGTGGCCCGCTTAAAATGCACGCACATATATTGCATTAGAGAGGTTGTTGGTTTTATTGTTTGGGGGGGGGAGCAGATGGTGGCCACATCCATAATACCTGTGTCCCAGATCTGGAACAAGAATTCTGTGCCATCGATTTCAAGTGTCTTTAACAAAAAGTCTATTCCAATGGTGGCCCTGGAATTGTGGTTGAACTGATTCCTCACATACCTCAGCAGCAGAGAGCTCTTGCCAACGTGACTGTCACCAATAATGAGAATCTTAAGTGGCTTCTGCTTGCCTTCATGGTGGTGATCCATCACCTAGAGGTTTGTGTGTAAAACACAGATGTGTGTGTTGTGAAACACTCACAAATAGAATCCCAAAACTGGGCTTGGGTGTGTGTGCAAACACCCAGAAAAAGCAAACAACAAGAGTGGTGGCTGGCCCATTATTGCACTTCCCCCCTCCCCCCCATAGGAATGCTTGGAATGTTGGGATCAACTTCCTTATTTTGATAAAAATGAAATAATTTAAATCAAAATAATCTATTAAAGAACAATATGAGGGCACCTTGGTTTAAATGTGTGACGCCAATGCTCTGGCTGGAAGAAATGGCTCAGTGGGACAAACAGCCAGAAGACAAAGTAGTTGCAAGAATATCTTTTTTGCAGTTGAGATATTAAATAAAATATGGGCGAAAGTATAAAAGGTATCTATAAAATTTTTTAATGCCATATGATTGCATTACAAACACTACAGACAACATTTTAGATAAAAAAAAAGGATTAATAATGTATGAGTTGGTTGGGTGAGTTTGTTTTTCAACCATCTTGTGCATGTCTGCCTGCTGCTTCATCTTCACTATCGCTCTTGACTTTTGTTGACTTCAAAAGTCTTCATCATCACTTAACTCTTCCCAGTCAATGGAAAAGTCAGCAGAGGCTTGCTTCAGCTGAGTGAGCCCCGTGAGGTCTTCCAAGTATGTGGGACTATTGAATGCTTTCAGCAAAAACTCAAAGCCATCCCTTTTGTGTCCGACGCCATCCACCACCACCCAACAACAACAACAATAACAAGATGGTCTAGATATTAGATATTATATTTATGGTGCATGTGTTAACAACTGTGTTTAGACAACAACAAACCTGTTATACTCCTGAATGATTGTTGAGGAGCAAGCTGTACATTTATCATAAGCATGACCCACAACAAGCATGTTCTTGAAATGGCTCACAAATCCCCTTATCTATATATATATAAAGATAAGTGTTCCCTCCTGTCAGTTTTGTGTCATATATGGCATGAAAGGGAAATGGCTTTGATCATAACCTGGTGAGGTATAAGCCCAAGAGGGGAGGATGTGGACAAGGACATGTCCCTTTCCTGATCAGCATCGGCATGTGCCCTGCCAAACATTAATATAAAACATCAAATAATGTTAACCTAAGAGGCCTCATTAGAGACACGGTCTCATCAGAATTACCCTAAAGGATGATGCAGAATGGAGACGAGCAACTCCGTAGCGTATGATGCAGCAAGGAAGGAGACACCAGGCCTGGTCACTGTACACTGTTGGTCAAGTGTACGCTCTGAGAGTGACTAAAGAGAATTTAGCCAATAAAGCAATTGTAAATACAAACAATGTGTGCATACGGGCAAGATTTTTGGACATACATCCTGAGGGGCAACCACATCGTTGCAGAAATAGCACCCAAGGTTCGCTTTGGTTTGTTTATCGTCTCCTGGCAAGGCATCAGCAACTCCTCCTTTAGGTAGCCCATGTCGCATTACAAGGTAGGAATCAAAGCCTAAAGCGGCGTTTATGACTAACTATATATATATAGCATAACATTTGTTAACAATGACTCACAGTTCTTCGGTAATAGAGGAAAATGGAAGAGCACCTTTCCCAATGCAGTAGCTATAACCGTGGGAAGCCAACGGCTTTCTCGTGAATCGGTGAGTAAAAACACAACGTCATGTACATCAATGAGTTCCCGCAGCTGGTCACACTCTTTAACTACCTGCATGATGGTAATTAACTTCAGAATAACCTCTTTGTTTGATTAAAATATCAAGCATACTTGTGCAGTTTGGCTTTCAGCAACGTGATGGCCAGGCATTGGTATACTCATGTTATGCCCGACAGCATTCTATTTGTTAATTGTAAMGACTAGTCTTTTAGATAGTTGCAGTAGCCAAAAAAAAACGTDAAAAAAAAGGAACCTACCACACCAGGAAATATTTGTTTAAGTCTTTCGGCGGCGGTGGTGGCCTTAGGCTTACCGCCGTCGAGGCAATCTTCAAAAGTGAAAAGAGTCTGACGTACGGGGTTACTGTACGACACTAATCCATTATCCACAAAAGTTATATTTCGAACACCCCATCCCTGTGCACACCACACAAAGTTAGTTCAGTACACCCTCTTTGTAAAGAGGGAAGGCAGCAACCAACCAGAAGGCTCCTAGCTACGTTGCATCCAAGGGTGCCTGCCCCAAGAAGTAGGCATCGCGTGGATGAAATTTTAAAGAGATCAATGGCAGGCATTAAGCGCCAGCGCATTAGCTGTAAGTTCAACTCTACCGCTGTACCCGCAAGTCTGAGATGGAAGAGGGTTCACACTTGATTCATATGTAATTGAGAAAAGAGGGAGGAAATACTTCTTGGGGTCCATGGAGTTGCCTAGTGAAACAACTCGAGCACGCAACTTCTGGTCTTTATCTTTCTCCCAGCCAACAGCCTTAAAGCAGTTCTGGTCATCGCTTAAAGCCACACCATCTAATGATGTCATTATCTCAGTTTCACATTAACTCAGTGTGGGATAAAAGATAAATGAGTGGTGTAAATACCCTTTGGAAAATGCACATTAAGAATGATTGATTGATTGATGTTGTCCTTGCCGGGTAGCTCTCTGTAAAGAGAAATAGTGTGGCTAAGCGAAAAGGAAAAGTGGATTTGCATTGAATAGCTTACCTATAGCACAGTACTTTAATAGAAGACATATCCTTGCAAATACTACTAGCTAACAGAATTAGAAAATTCCTTAAAGGCCAACCAGGATTGCCACTCAGTGCACTAGGATCAGCAAAGCCTACCATTCTCTATAAACATATGGTTAGAGACTAAACCATATTTAAAGAGAGTTTGCCATATACCTCCTCTTGGCTAGTGTTGCTCCAGAGCGTATCATGTTCATGCAAATTGCCAACTTCGATACCAGATTGAGTCTTTTTTTATCAGGAAAAAGGCAGGAGGTCCTCTTTCCACTGTTTCATTTCCCTTTTGCTTTATATCGTCTTGATGTGCTAAATTTGCACCTCTGATTGCTTTGTAAGCTTTGCACAACCCTGTAATCTGATGTTATCAGAAAATGCGCAGATAAGGAAGCTTCATTAGTATAACTTTGATTTTTTTTTTCCTCATCTCCAAGTAATTCCCTATGGATTGAGTGAGTTGGTAATTGTACCTCGTCTGTGGTGAAAGCATCAGTGATGGGCAAAGGATTTTGGGCTTGGAAGGGCGAAGAAGGGCACAGAGCAGGAAAGGCAAACATGTAGTAGAATTTATATTTCTTGAGATCACTAAAGGTCAGCATAATGAACTGTGTCAGCAGAGAGGGGTTCTTAAGCGCTTCACCGCTCTTTATATCTTCCCATATCTGCACGAGACAAAGAAGAAAGCAAGTAATTAGATAAGTGAGCAAACACACAAAGATGACTGTTTTGTAAGTGGAAGAGCAATGAAAGGGGAGGTGCGTTTCCTGTGTGGCTGTCTGTTGGAAGTGGAGCTGTTTGTCGAGTTGCTTGAAGGTCTCAATGGTGTTAGTGTTCAGAAGCCGCCCAGGCGCCCCAAAGTTGTATTCACCAAACCTGTGCGATGAATTTAAAAGCCAAACAACAGAGAATGCAGAAATTGCATGTTGGGGGGGGGGGGTAGCAGGGATTAGACCAAATGCTTCATTACAAACAAGATTAAGAACATTTTCTTTGACACTTGGAAACACCAATCAAACCTGGGGCTCTGATCGAAAGCATCGTTTTCGAGGAAGAGGCGAGGGGGCAGTTCAGGATGTGTGCCTGTGGCATAGAAGCCGTTGATGTCAATGGCCTCTTCGCTGAGGCGATAGACCTGCAGCTTGCGCTTGCCCAGCTCATGCCAAAACGACACATCCACCGAACTGCTGAAGGGCTGAAACTGCAACACAGTGCCTCTGGATTCCATTTTTTGTTTTGTTTGTCGTAGTTTTGTTTTTTACACAAACTTAGTTAGCAAATATTTTTTTTATTTTTATTAGACTTTTTGACTGGTTTGGTTTAATAAAATATAAAAAATTTTTTCTTCATTTTAGAAGCATTGATTTAAAAAGCAATGTTGTTGATTTTCGAAAACCATTCCAACCACACCATCTTCTTGTTTGTGTGCATTTTACAACCCATGTTTTAGTCTTAATAATTATTCTATATGTTACAAAGAAAAAATAAATCTGATGATGATAGATGCACACACACAAACATTTTGCAACATGTCAAGTCTGACAAACATTCAACATTTAACATTCAACATCAAGTTGTACAACTCATTTCAACAACAAGGTTTGGGGGTTCTTCTTTGGTTCATTCATTCTTGGTTGTGTTGTAGGATGAGTTGGATGAGCTCCTTCTTGGTGCCTCTCTTGATCCGACGCCTGAGGCCCTCCCGCAAGCAATAGCGCCGCAGTGTGGCCACCTTGTACCTCTCCAACCCATCCAAAACCAACTCTTCTTCTTCATCATCTTCCTTCTCTTCTTCTTCTTTCTTCTCTTCTTCTTCATCTTCCTTCTCTTCTTCCTTCTCATTCTCATCATCATCATCCTGTTTCACAAAAGCACAACACACAACAATGATTATGACGTCAATCATATGTTACATGTGAGCATTGAGAGAAGAGGATGAGAAAAAAAACTGAAGAAGACTTCATCACTTTTGTGAATGTGAGAACACACACACACTACCACACACTACCACACACTACCACACACACGCCAGTAAAATTATAGTGTGGGTTAGGGTTGTGTGTACTATGTTGTGTGTTGGCTGTGTGTGGCTGTGTGGCTGTGGTGGTCA
>MRZZ01002548.1:0-11042 GCA_002025285.1 Acanthamoeba comandoni | reverse complement strand
CTTTCTCAAGATACCAGCGCTGGGACCTGTCCAGGCGGCAAAGATGAACTTGGCCCTCTTGCTCTCCTCGTCACCAGTAGTCACACGAACATAGCAAAATTGGCAGGCGTCATCCTTGAAGTGACCAGCCATTTCGGAGATGCTTCCTGTGCCGGTGGCCTCAACAACGATTTTATCTTTGTGGTTGGCATCATATCCGAGAACAGCCCTTTTAATTGCAAAAGTTTTGCAGTTTAGAAACCAAAGTAAGACGGAAAATAGTGATCGAGCGTCGAAACTAAAAACGCTGATCTATTATCTTTGATAGAACAAAGAGCCTTTAGATAACACTGTTTTTGTGTTTAAGCTCTTTGTTTTTAAAGTATTCTTTTGTATTTTCGTTCGTGGAACTCGGTTGGGAAAATCGATGTTATTCGACAAGTCTTTGTCTCAAAAGACTCCAACACTTACTGGTTAACTTCATAAGTGTCTCTTCTCAAAGAGGAAGAGAGAAGCTCGAGTAGAAGAAAAAAACAGAATGTGAACGTGAGAGTAAAAGCCAAAAGCCTCTTCTTACCATGTGGTAGGGTCAGAGTCGCTGCGGATGGCCTGGTAGACTTCAGCAAGAGCAAGATCAGTGACGTCGGCCATTTGGTGTGAGATAAAAAATTGAAAAAGGGTGCGTGTGCGTGTGAAGTGGTGGTGCTAGTAAGCAGAAGAAGGCTTTCGGCTGCTCTTTGGCGAGTGGTACAAATAAAAAACAAAAAGGCAAGGAGCGAACGACACAAAAAGGGTGCTCGTGGGGCGGCAATCGACAAATGGCCGTCAACAGACAACGAGACGGACTCTGGTCTGTCACTCCGCCATTGGCTGCAGCCAGCGATTAAATCGATATAAAATTTCCTATCCAACCAATCAGACACGTCCACATTCCCGGTTTTTGGCCGGATCTTATGATGTCGCCGCGGCGCAACCGGAGTTGGAAAAACCAAGGCACACGGTGTCAAATAGCAAAATTTTTGTTTTTGTGGAAGTGTGTCCGGCATTTTCTTGGTTTGAACCACGATGAGTGTTTTTTTCCCTGATTTAAAATGTGTGGCCTTAACTTTTTTTTTGGATAACGAAGTTAGAAAGTCGTTGTCAGCGAGTGCAAAAAAAAAAAAAAAATGGGTGCCACTTTTTACCATGCCAAATGTCCAATTTTACATACAAATGACTACAACATTGCAAAAGCAAAAAATAAAATAAAATATTACTTTGATTCCGGAGACAAACCCCACACACCTTTGGGTGCTACTTCTTTGGATCTCTGTCCTTTTCGAGGCGCAGTACAACTTCCATGAACGATTTGTGCAAATGCTCAAAGGTGGGCCTATCTTCAGGCTTGGTCGCCCAGCACGATTGCATTAATCTCTTGAGCCACTCAGGGCAATGATCGGGAATTGGCAACCTCTTGCCACCTGCCACCAATTTGTTTTTAGAATTCCCTTCAATTCACTTCACAGAAACAACAACAACAACAGAATATATACACACAAATATATAAAGAACTCACCTAGAACAGCCAAGGCAGCATTTTGAGGAGTAATTCCACTAAATGGTTCTTCTCCCATCATCAGTATCTCCCACATAACAACACCAAAGCTAATAATAATAGTAGTAACAATAATAATAGTAATAAAAAAAAAGGGAATCGGATCAGTTGACATATGATGAAAAGGTGTATTGCAATGACCAACGGAAGCGTACCTCCATATGTCACTTGCTTGTTCAAATGTGTTAGCACTCATAAACTCTGGAGGCATCCATTTGTATGGCCCAAAAGCATTCTTCGTAATGTAGACTTGGGTGTGTCGTGAAAGGCCAAAGTCTGATATCACAGGGTGAGTCAGGCCTGTGCCATCTTTCTTCAGCTATCATAGATAAGAAATGATGTTATGATTCCACGTTCCCTTTAGAGTTGGCACCTGGCGCTGAGTTCTTAACCTACCAATATATTCCTACAGGCAAGGTCTCTATGCAAGAATCCCTCCATGTGAAGATGCATCATTCCAGCTGACACAGCCATCCCCACTCGTCCTATTGCCAACTGCCAAAGAAAAATCGATAAGCACTCTCTTCCTCTCATCACTCTATCATCTTATCTCTTAAACACTAATCTCTCGCATATACTCGCAAGGTTTACAAGTGTGTGATATCACGCACACGTGTAGCTGTTACCTCATCCAGGACTGAGATTTTCTTTTCATGCCTCAGAATGCGGAGTTGGTTCAATAGGCTGCCCGATGGAAGGTATTCTGTGACGATGCATGCATTGCCCACATCGCCACAAAACCCAAAGAATTGTAAAGTGTATTGGTGTGGTCTCAAATTCCTGAGGAAAAGAGAGTTCTCAAAGGAAGCACTTAAATGAACCACTGAAACAAGGAAAGGGATCATTACTTCATTATAGCTGCTTCCTGCCTAAATTGGTCAATCTGGAGTGCTGTATGGGACTCTGCACAATTGAGCTCTAATTTTTTAATAGCAACTGTGCTGCCCCTCCACTCCCCTCTCCAAACTTGCCCAAAATTGCCAGTTCCAATCAAATCCATTAATTTAAGCTCTTCCCACTTGATCTCCCAAGCCTTACTATCTCCCGCAGAGAGCCTGGTGAACCTTTCAGTCAGATCATGTATCAGCTCTTTTAGCTTCCTTAGCTGAAGTTTTGCTTTTTCCAGACTCTTTTTCAACTCTTCAATCTCCTTTCTTAGTTGTTCCTTCTCGTTTTCAAGCTCTCTTTCCTTTTGTCTTGCTTGTTCTTTTATCTGTTGAACATCTTCTTCTGTATATTTAACACTGGTACCAGAAGACTCACTTTGTGGCATATCTATGTGTGCGTGATAGAAAAAACAATGTTTGAGTGCTCGTTTCATCTCTCTTTTCTCTTGGTAAATACTCACCATTCCTTTTGGGAGAAAACACTGCCAATTGCTGTAGCCTTTGACGACCCATCACCAGAGTGGTGCCTAGCGTGTCCCCTGCAATTAGCCCAGCTAGGCTTGAAGGGTTGCCTGGTTTTGCTGAAGACATATTGTTAAGTCCGAGTACTAAATGCTGAGTACGAAACAACCTACCATATCTTCCACAAGCTCCATCATCAGAATTGGACAGGCCAACTTCTGTTTTGGAACGTTGTCTATGGAAGGACTGTTTTTTGAGATCCAAGGGTAGCTGGGTGTATAGGCTGTCTTGGGCTGAGACATGAGGGCTGACTGACATTGGCAAGAGAGTATGAGAATGGGACATGGATACTTAAACAGGTTCCCCCCACTTTGCTCTCGACCAAAAATTACAATCCAATACCTTGAATTGTGCTGGCTTCTTCCTCAAGCTTGTTCCTGAGCCTGGATATCTCTTCTTGCTGTTCTTTTGTTTTTCTGGCCATCTCCATGGTTTTTGACTCTATTTGCATGTTCAAATCTTCAATGAGAGTTTTTTGCTTTGCCAACATGTCCTCAAGTCCTATTTTTTCCCGAGTGACAGCCTCCAACTCTTCCTTGATCTTTTTCTCTTTTCCCATTCCATCTACATCCTTTTTATCTTTTTCACTATCATTCTCTTCTCTCTTCTTTTTATCTCTTTCGATATCCTTTCTCTTTCTTCTTTCTTTGTCAAGCAAAGTTTCAAGCTCTTCCTTTTCCTTTCTTTCTCTTTCCCACATTTTCCTGTCTTTCTCTAGTGCTTCGAGCTTCTTACGAAGAGTTTCCAATTCCCTTTCCGAATAGAACAGTTTAGTGATCTCTTTAAGCTAAAGAAAAGAAGGGGAGATTCATAGAATGAAAACTATGTCTTTGCCTTACCCCTTTTCTTCCTTCTTTTCTCTTCGCTCCTTGGACCCTTTTTCTTCGATCTTACTTCCTGATCTCTTGGATTCTTGGCGTAATCTCTCAACTTCTCTTTCTTTCTCAGCTACTCTTCTTCTCAGGGCCCTATTCTTACTCCTGAGCTCTTTGTTATCTTTAAGCAACTCTTGGATATTCTCGCCTGATGGTGTAATTTCATCGATGCTCTTAGCTTTGATAATGGAAGAACGAGACTTCCTTTCTTTGCCTGCTGAAGGAGAGAGAGATGGGGGACAGGAAGGTCCAGGTGGAATGGACTGTGTATTGAGAGGAGGTACGGATTGAGTTGCAGCTGCAGATGGCAATTGATTTCCTGAGCCGTTGAGATCCTTGGATGAAGAAGTCAAGGACAGACAAGCGTGGAAGAACTCAGAATCAAAGTGGGCCACATGCTTCCTCTTTAAGCCTTTTCTGTGATTCTCAACTTCTGCAAGTAGCTTGCGAAAGGACTTACCCCTAAAGTAGTCTTTGAAGGTGGTTAGCCACAGAGCTGCCTTCTCCCAATCCTTATATGCAACCCAGTGTAAGCATGTCCATCCCTCAATGTCCCTCTCTTCAGTGTTACCATGCGCCACCTCTACAAGCCTGTTGTGTTTGTTTGTATCAATGGGGATATTAAAAAGATATGTCACAAAGAACAAGGGCCACACACCATCTGAACAAGTCGGTGTGGCCTCTGTAGGCAGTCCAATGCAAGGATGTCCAGCCTTCATCGTCCTTGTCATCAGCACTCATTTTGTGTTCTTCAATCAAAACCTTCACCACATCCATCTGGCCCTATATTGTTATTGCCCCCATAAGATTGTGTCACAGCTTGAACAGGAATTGTAGAAGGCTCACAAACACTGACCTCAGAGCAAGCCAGATGAAGGGCAGTGCACCCTTCTTCAGTTCTTTCGCGCACGAGGCCTGGCTCATTGTTGAGAACAAACTTGAATATCTTGAGCTGTCCAAGGGCGGCTGATATGTGGAGTGCTGTGAAGTTGCCATTGGCCTTGCCTTTGAGAGTCTTGTTCTGGGCAACAAGGTCTCTCAATTTGTTCAGGTCTCCCTCACATATTGCCCTAAGAACTGAAGATGATGACATTGAATGAAGCAGAGGCCTCTGTCTGTCAGGTCTTGGTGTACACAACCCTAGATCTTTGCCAGAATGTCCAGCCCAGCAAGATAGCTTGATGTGTGAAGAACCTTTGGCAGTGAGGCAAGAGAATACAACTGGTGTGTGATGGTGGTGATCGCTGTGCAGCTTCTGTGCGGTTGCCTTACTAATTCCTGGGCGCGTGGACAGGGTATTGTGAGGAGGAGAGGAGAAAAGGGAAGAGGGGGAAGGAATAAATGACAAATACCAATGCACTGCTCCCCCAAGCTGGCCTAATTCCTTTTTGATGGCCATCTCCTCTTCTTCTCTCTCAATAGGTCCACCTCGTGCACTGGTGCTCCTATGCTTTCGAAAGCACAGCAGAGCCAATTTTTATAGTGGCAACAGCAACAACAATAATCTTTGCCATTGTAACAACAACATAAATCTTGTTGGAACAGTGCAAAGCAAAGGGGGTGAACAATCCAAAACAGGTCCTGCAGAAGGACGAAAGGCGTTTTTAATCGCTGTCTTCAGGAACCACGGTTAGTCCCTCAGGTTGCCACCAGCACCATTTTTCTAATACTGACTCGAAGAGGATTTTAATAAATCCATTAAATTATTTTTTCTAGATTTATCTAGATAAATCGGGAATAATCCAGAATTTATTTCTCAGTTCTAGATGGATCCGGATCTTCATTTGGATGCTTTCCGGGAATTTTTTTCTACATTTAAATTAGGAAAAAGTTAGTTACCAGCTGACTAATATGAACAGTTCCACGGCGTCCAATTGGTCTTGTATTGTACTATTCAAACACGGAATCATTTGCAAAATTCTCAAAAAATAACCGACACAACACAAGAGGATTCTCTCCATTGAGAGCAGATTCAAGGGCTGAATAATAATTCCCTTCTTCAAGTTGTGTTGTTGGAAGAATTAAAGAAAGGGCTCGCCCCCTCTTTGCAGCCACACGACTGACTGA
Source organism: Acanthamoeba comandoni (assembly GCA_002025285.1). Lineage (NCBI taxonomy): Eukaryota > Discosea > Longamoebia > Acanthamoebidae > Acanthamoeba > Acanthamoeba comandoni. The sequence continues at coordinate 5,118 of MRZZ01002548.1, read as the reverse complement.
TAGACCGTTAGCTACCCCCCCCCCCCAAAACAAAAACAAAACAGAAACAAACACAAACAAAAGCTGTATCAGCTCCATGAAATAGAGATCTGGCGCTTCTTTTCTTGCATTTGATCATACACACCCACACACTAAACGACTTTGCTTGCAATTTCTCTATTTTTGAATTCAAAGGAAATCAATTGATCTTGTACACATATTGTGGAAGGAATTACCAACGATGATGGAACACGTGACAGGCCAAAGAGATGAGATCCTCCCTTGCCTGTTTATTTCTGATTTCTGCAGCTGCCGCGATGCAGCAGAGCTCAAGGGGGCCAACATCACCCACGTCTTGACAGTCATGGACGAAGTAACAGCCATCAAGGATTGCCTATTCCCTGTAAGTCAATTCCACTTCTTCAATGCTCCCTTTGAGAGGCATTTGCGTCTCTTCTTCTCTGTTTCCTCTTCTCTAATAAAGCATCTTTTTTTTGTTTTCTTTTATCTGCATGTGGGCAGTCTTTAACACACAAGAACATTCCTGTATCTGATAGCCCCTTTGAGAACGTGCTTATTCACTTCAATGAATGCTATCAGTTCATACAAGTGGGAATGGAAGCAGGAGGCATTGTAATTACAAGGTGTGCATATATCTGCTCTCTCTCTCTCTCTCTCACGCCGCGCCACATATCCACAGAGAGCCAGAGAGAGAACGGCAACTAACACATGTTATATAATCATGATGTGCAGTTACTCTGGAGTTTCTAGAAGTGTTGTTGTCCTGCTGGCGTTCGTTATGAAGCTCATGAATATTACCTATGAAGAGGCTCTTAAAATGTTTTCTGCCCGCCGGTACTACTCCATGAACAGTGGGTTTGTGCAACAGCTCAAGCTGTACGACCAGGCAAAGTACAATGTGGATGAGAAGAGCAAGCTGTATATCTCGTGGCTTTCTAAAATGCAAGAAGAGCAAGAACGCACTTTAAAGAAACATAGTAACGTAAAGCCATATGATATATCAGACAGCAAAATGAGCCATAGCTTTGCTTCTCTACAAATGAAACGAACTGGTAAGATTTTGTTGGATTCTTGGAAGGTGCTTCTCAAATTCTAATCATGTAGATATAACTAGGGGGTGGTGCTTTAGATGCTGATCAGTTGGCAACAGACCCTGTGGCAGAGAAGAAAATAAAAACAGACATCTTTGCCTGTCACAACTGTCGCCGAAGGCTTTTTGTTCCCAACAATGCTATCACCCATGAGAGAAACTCTCTTTCTTTGGAGGTACTGAGGCAACAAAGCAAGAGCAGATAGCAGAGGTGTTCTTATGTAATTTGTTTACCTTTTTTAGGAATGGGATTGTAAGTACATATTTGTTGAGCCCATGGCCTGGATGAAGAACGTTGCGCCTGAAACGGGCAAAATATTTTGCCCATCTTGTGGATTTACTTTAGGTTACTTATCCTGGGTTCTTTTGATAAGAAGTTTTATTTCAATCACTGTGTCTTTAACGATCTCGATTAGGTGAATGGAATTGGAGTGGTCTTGTCTGTTCATGCTCTATTAAGATCAAGCCCGCTTTCAGAATCAACAAAGTGATGCTTGTGAAAGTGAACAGGTCTGGCCAAGTGATACAGGTTTTTTAAAATCCACCACTGTTTGTGAAAAAAGAAACATCTTGAAGGAAGAATTTAAGAGCTCATTATGGTCATGCTATTACAAAAGAATGGTTCGAATGGATGGAAGGGGAAGAGTTCATCACAGAGTGAAAAGAAGGAGGACAAACAAAAGAGCTCTTTCAACTTTTTTGGAAAAAAGAAAAAGGAAGCCGAAACGGTTTCATTCCATCTCTTAATCTTTTAAAGCAACAACTTAATATTCTTACTAATAATGATGCTATTCTCTCCCTAGCTTTCGCGAAGTATAAGACAAGTGCCACGAGTTAGCAGTGCGCCAGAGTTGGATAAAACGCCTAGAGCACAAAAGGACACACTAGAGCATGTCAAAAGTAAGTACCCTATATAATTGTTTTGTAAGTTTGTTAGAACGAAGTAGTAAGGAAGGCAAACGCTTCTTGCACTAATATTGGTGCACATAGACCCAGAGCTGGGCTCGTTGGAATCCAAAGCCCAAAGAAGAGCTTCTGATGATGACATTAAAGCAACAAAAATTACACATAAAAATGGGTCCAAAGACAGGTGATCCAATTTTGTTCTCAGTGCTTTCTTACACATTTCAGGCGCATCAATCTAACCTTTACCACTTCAATGATCTTTCATTGTATCCCAGTTCGAGCAAAGCAAGGGAGATGCAATTCAAAGAGAAAACAGGAGATTCTAATGCGGAACAAGGGGGAGACGCAAACACTGAGGAACATGGGAATAGCTCTTCTTTCAGCTTGGTAGGCACACTAACCCTCTTCAGGCTTCCATTAAAAGCTGCTCTAGTTCGTGTTGTCACAACGCTAAACAATTAATTGCAGGACGATGAATCTTGGCCAAGTGAAATAAAGCGGCCTCGTTCAAATGACGTTTTCGAGGATGACGTCCCTCAGGTAGAACACAGTGTCAGCGCTCATCAACTTCATTTGTGTACTTTTTCATAATATGTTATGTAGGTGAGAAGCACGTCAGAGTTAGACGACAAAACTCACCCACAATTAGCCCGCTCAAGGAGATTGTCTCGCTCTCACCCAGGTAAGGCCTCCTAAAACTTTCAGTGAAACACACAAGCAGATGCAACTTAATATTAGAACCACAACTGCACAGATCTGTTGGAAATACAAGCCACTGAAGAGAAGGAGGAGAAGGAAGAAGAATCACAGGATAAAAAAAATGCACACAAGGCACATGGCCACAGAACCCATCGGAGCGGTAAAGAATGCAAATTGTTTGCTAATATGACGTCCTTTGGAGGTTTTATGGGCATTTCGAGTATGAAGGAAACAGATATTGAGCATTTACCTTTGATTCTCGTCAGGCCACAAGAAGCGCTCAGCAGCAAGAAAGGGCGGAGAAGAGAAAATGACCCTGATGATGAAGATGAAGAATGCTCTCAAGAAAAAGACAGAAAAGTTGGATGAAGGTGAAGAGGTACATGAATCATCTGCCAAGCACGAGCCTCCACTTTCAATCACCACTATAGCGGTAACTAGTAAATCATGCTCCATTACTGGAAGTTGTGAAGAAGGCACACACCTTTAGTATATATTAACTTGCTATTTAACAGGACCTGAATGTGAACAAAAAAATGCTTAAATTGCTTAAATGTATGATACCCTTAATCACATCAAGAGTTATTACACATCATGTTTAGTCTCTAATTGCTTGCCTCAGCGTCGAGGATAAGCGAAGAGGAACAATCAAAGAACTTGTTGATTCTGTTGAGCAGCTTGCACTTTATAACAAAGCAGTGTTTCACCTACACGCCTTCTCCCGATCAACCACCAATTCATATTGGAAGAGTCAAAGGCAAAGAGCGTAAACAGAATTGGGACAGGCTGCCGCCTGCAAGTAAATTTACATTTATTAAACCCTTGAGTTACTCTTCTTTATTCTAGTTTATTCCCAATCTAATTGTTGTTAGTTGAATTAATAAATGAGGGAACTGCCAAGAAGGAACTTAAGGTACAGGAGATTGTGGGCGAAGGGTAATTCTCCCTTTCTTTGCATTTATGATTCTATTCCACTCAGCCTTAGGCTACTTGCTAGGGTATCTGATTTTTCTGTTATCAACTTTATACAGAGGATTTGGGAGAGTGTTTCTAGGAAAAACTCAACTCAAAGTTAAAGTATGGCTTCCCCATTCTAATTCTTTAATTAATGATCCAAGATGTCTAGGCTAATACTTTTGTTATACTATAACTTGTAATTCATAATTGCAGGGCACAAGTCGTGTGGCTATAAAGAAGATGAAGCATGTCAACCCCAGAGATCAGTTTAGAAACTTGAGCGAGGTTTACTTCTTGCGTCGTTGTGATCACCCAAACATTGTCAAATATCTGGCCTCGTACACTGTAACAGACGAATTATGGGTATTCCCACGTTCTATCCACCATATGCAGTGAGCTTTTACCAATGTTGGTTCTTTTGGGGGCTTTAAAGGTGGTAATGGAGTACATGGAAGGTGGCACACTCAGTCAGGCTATTAGGCATTTTGAGTTTGAAGAATCTCAGATCGCCTATGTTGCTAGAGAGGTTCTCTCCTGCCCTCCGTCCCTCTATATTCCTTTTCCTTCTGCTCCTATTCCTTTCATACTCAGCTAATTGGGTTGTTTTACTTTACCCTGGGAAACAGATGCTTCAAGGCATTAAATATCTCCACTCTAACAAACTCATTCACAGAGATCTAAAGGTAAGACCCGAAACTCGCCAATTAAAAGAAAAACAAACTGATTGTTTTCTCCCTCCATCAACTCATGCATTTAACAGAGCGCCAACATCATGATGAGCACGGACGGAGATGTCAAACTGAGTAAGAAGCGCTGACGTCCTTTACTTCTGAGTACTCAGAAGAGGAGGGACAAGAAACCACTTTTCTAAAAAAGAGAGGATTACTTAACATTTCAATAATAACGGGCTTGTTATTATTTAGTTGATTTTGGATTATGTATGGATGAGGAGCTCAGTGATAAGAAAGGGCATATGGTGGGCAGCCCTTTCTGGATGCCACCCGAGATGATCAGACGAGAACAGTTAACATTAAAGCCCTTTCCCTCTTGAGAGTGAGAACGTTTTCTTTAAAAAAACAACCCCAATAACATCAATGTATTGTGTTAAAAGATATGACAACTCGGTGGACATATGGTCCTTTGCAATTTGTATCTTAGAGCTTGCCAATCGTCAGCCACCAAACAGGAAGTCTGCACTAAAAGTATGTACACACATTTGCTCTTTACTTCTTTGCCTTCCCTCAATTTCCTGATAGCCTACTAAACAATGTTATGTGTTGTACGTCTTATTCTCAGGCGATGTTTGTGGCAGCCACAGAGGGCTATCCACAGCCATTTAAGAATCCTTCCAAGTGGTCACAAGATTTTAAGCATTTCCTTGGTCGATGCCTTGAGCTTGAGCCCTCTCGCAGGGCCACTGCCGATGAACTTCTCAAAGTATGCCTCCTTTTCTCTGTTTCTCTGTT
>MRZZ01002536.1:0-13673 GCA_002025285.1 Acanthamoeba comandoni | reverse complement strand
ATTAGCAAGCTACCGCTGCATCTTTAGAGCTACATGTTTAATCAAAATCCATTTTTCTCATCGATTGCAATTTGTACACGCAACAGGCGCAGCCGACTGGAATTACTCTGTCAACAACAAGCGTACGAACGAAGGTGCCGTTCCTGCTCAAGCACGAGTTACGCGAATATCAACACATTGGGCTCGACTGGCTTGTAACCATGTATGATAAGCGCCTCAACGGTATTCTAGCAGATGAAATGGTACATGTTTCATGAATCGAAAGAAGGGCCAGGAAAACAAATTTCTTGGAAGCACTGACAATTTGTTCTTTGGCCAAACAGGGTCTCGGCAAAACTATCCAAACTATATCACTCCTCGCGCATTTGGCATGCGAAAGGGGTATATGGGGTCCTCACCTCATTGTAGTGCCCACCAGTGTAATGCTGAATTGGGAAAGAGAGTTCCATAAATGGTACTAGCTTATCGCAGCATCATTTATTTCCCACAACAAACTAATCACCCTCAATCAGGAGTCCTGCATTCAAGTTGTTGACTTACTACGGCACCCCCAAAGAAAAGAAAGCAGAAAAGACAGGGGTGGTCTAAGCCAAATGCATTCCATGTCTGCATCACAACTTATACTTTGATTTTACAGGACCAACAGGTATAAAGAATAACGCTTAGATTGATTTTCTAGTATAGCGTTGATAGCTAACTTTCCCCGTTTATTCCTTGTCCCTCCCTAGATTTTTAGGAGGAAAAAATGGAAGTATTTGATACTGGACGAAGCACATCATATCAAGAATTTTCGTTCTCAGCGATGGCAGGCACTACTTAATTTTCATGCCAAGAGGAGGCTCCTGCTTACAGGGACTCCCCTCCAGAATAGTCTAATGGAGCTATGGTCATTGATGCACTTCCTCATGCCTCATATATTTCAATCTCACTCCCAGTTCAAGGTAAAATGTTAAGGTCTAATGATCTCTTTCTGCCTGTTACTGAAATTAACTTGTCCCCTTGCTCAACAGAAATGGTTTGACAATCCCGTGACCGAATTGCTCGATGGATCAGGGGCCAGGCAACAACAAGATGCCCTAATAGGACGACTGCACAGCGTATTGCGCCCTTTCCTCTTGCGGCGTCTAAAGCGTGACGTTGAGCAGCAACTTCCCCGCAAGGTTGAGCACATAGTGCCCTGTCGCCTCTCTAAAAGGTAAAGACATACACTGTGCCTGTATTTATTATGAAAAATGCTCATCCACGCAATTTTAATTCATGTACTGTAGACAACGTTTCTTGTATGAAGAGTTTATGCAGAGTGCGGATACCCGAAATAAGCTTTCTTCGGGCAATTTCCTCTCCATTGCCAACGTGCTTATGCAGCTACGAAAAGTTTGCAATCACCCAGATCTGTTTGAAGCCCGTCCCATCGAGTCACCTTTTGATATGAGCCCCGCCTTGACCGACTACGTACCCTCTCTTGTTGTAGATGCGCTGGATTATGATCAACTTACAGATGTTGATATGGGATTTCTTAACCTGCGGTTTATCGACAATGAACATATGTCATCATGGCAAGCTGAGAGGGTGCTGGAACTTCATGCTTCTGGAGAAGAGCTGCGAGAGGCATGGGATTCAGCGTATGGCAACTGTTCAATCAATGCTTCGCCTTTTTCTTTAGCTCTTCCCCACCGTGTGAAGGCTGATAAGCAGGAAAAGAAGGAGCGACTCATGCACTTGGTTTACACAAATGAGTGGAGATGTGCTCAGAAGCCTCTCTTTGGAAGTGATCTCAGGCAGTCTGTTACAATTTCAAATCCGTTTGATACCACTCACATCAAGACACATTCCCTCTTCTTCACTTATCCTTCGTATAAAACAAGCTCTTTTGCCTCTCTTGAAATTACAGAAACCGATGTAAATGACAGTGACGACGAGAGAGAAATGATATATCTGAAGAAGAATGACAGGGGATCCTTGTTCAACTTGGTTCAGTCGTATAAACATCGTGCTGCCCGGCTCCAGAATGGAATTATCAACAATTTTACGTGCATCATACCGAAAGTTACCACCAGGCCCATTGAATTACATTGCTCACATAGAAAACCCACCAAGGTCACAGAACAGGCCAGGCAGTCTTCCATGTTGGCAGAACAGATTTCCCCCTTGTTTAGTGTCTATAGACCAGCGTATGTGCGACAACAAATTTACTTCCCTGACAAGCGCCTCATTCAGTATGATTGTGGCAAGCTTCAAGAATTGGACAGACTCCTGCGGATCTTGAAGAAAGGAGGACACAAAGCTCTTATCTTTACACAAATGAGCAGAATGTTGGATGTGCTCGAGACATGGATAAATATTCATGGTTATACATATTTAAGACTTGATGGTGCAACTCGTCCGGAACAGAGGCAACTGCTGATGGAACGGTTCAATGCCGATCCACGGATCTTCCTGTTCATTTTATCAACACGAGCAGGAGGAATAGGAATCAACTTGACTGGAGCTGATACAGTGATATTTTATGACAGCGATTGGAATCCAGCAATGGATCAGCAGGTGACACACGCACACACTTAAAGATCCGTCTTTTTCAAATTACTATCCTTCTCACTTCATCATTCTTTTACACTAATGAAAATGAAAGGCTCAAGATAGGTGCCACAGAATTGGACAAACCCGTGAAGTTCATATCTATCGAATGGTCACACAACATACAATTGAAGAGAATATCATCAAGAAGGCCAATCAGAAAAAATATCTCAACCAAGTAGTAATAACTGAGGGCGGCTTTACTACGGACTTCTTTAAAAAGTTAAACGTTATAGATCTATTTGAAAGCGAAGATGTTTCATCCAAGAGGTAGGCTCTCATCTTGAGATAATATAATTTACAAAATTCTTCTCACAGTTAAACCTACGCTGTGTTTTTGCAGTGCGCTCAGCAGCATTCCTTTGGCTGAGATTTCGATGACTCAGCAGCAATGGGAAAAAGCTGTTGCCTCGGCAGAGGATGAATCTGATGTCATGGGTATTGCCGTTGTCTTTCTTCCTTCCGTCCTTTTTATTTGATACTAAAAAAAGCGTTTTCTTCAGCCATGAACCTTCTAAAGCAGGAGATTTCTGAAGAAATGAGGGAATTTAGCGATGAACAGCTATCGGTAACTGAGCCACATTTCTTGAAATTCTTGTTTTATTGGCCGTATTCCTAATCATTGCGAGTTCCAGACCACTGGCGGGGGAACAGAAGAGCCATTCAGCGAGAGGCAGGTGGGTAGTCCTCCACTCAGTCCACCTGCGCCAGCACATACGCCTCCTGTCCAAGAAGAACCCTATTTAGCCATGCTTAGTTCAATTGAACGGTATTCTCTCTCTCTCTCGGATATTGTGTATGATGAGTAGCTAACATGAATAATGTACTTGTACTACAGATATGCCTTCAAGTTCTTGGAGGAAGTCAACCCTGTGATAGATACGCAGGAGCTCGAAGCTATGCATGAGGAAGTGGAGCAAGAACAAAAAAGCTGGGAGCAGGATCTGCTGCAGCGAATTAAAGAACAAGAGCAACAGCGTATGGACGATGACCACGACGACTCTCTGTTTTATGAGGTAGTCACATGAGGTATTCATGCGTTTTCTTGGCAATACACTGCACAGGGGCGTTCAATTGACTTGCAACGCGCTGATCCCTACACATTATAATCATAATAATTATTATGCAAAGAGCACAAATTCAAATGAAAATGTATCCGTAAATGCTGCTCAACAGTTTTCATTGTTGCAAACAATCTGCCAAATAATTGTATTTGCCAAACTTTTTTGCCCCTCGTGCTTCTCTCCTTCTCTTCGAACGTACTTCTGTTTTTTTCCCCCTCCTCCTCGAGACTCTCAATGGGACAATTTAACTGATACCTGTTATGATTGTCTCTGATGCAGGTGGTGGGGAGCGCGAGTGAATACAAGGATGTTGTCTTGGCGAATATGGACGTTTTCGGTGTTTGGAATCCTGATATTGATGAGCTCTACATCCCTAATTACGACAAGGACCTTTACCCCGAGATCTACCCCTATCCAGACGTTCCTTCTTGTATTCACTTTACCTCCTTACCGCCTCAAACAAGTTTTAGTAAGATTTCGCTAGATGATTACTTAAGTGATCAGATTGAAAGTGGTGTTACCGGCACTACTACTACCAAGCAACAAAGAGAAAAAGAAGAGAAGGAAACAGAAGGAAAAGAAGTAATTGAAAAAGAAAAAAACAAGGAAACAGAAAGAGAAAAGGAAAAGGAAAGAGAGGATACAAAGAGGAAGAAACATAAGAGAGCAGTGTCTCCCGCTCAATTAGCTGTGGTGGAAGACTCTTCTGTAAGTCAGTCTAGTTTTTATTCTGCTAGAGAGTGCCCTCATTTTAATATTTACGTCTAACGCTCTTTCAGGTCACATCTTCTCAAGATCCTACTTCTGCAACCAGCCAAGTTTCAGCAACACCGAAAAGGAAGCGGTCAACAAATGAAGACAAGAAGCGTAAAAGCAAGAACCTTTTAGTAGCACATTCACCTCCTTTAACTCCGTCCGACACAGCTGCAATGGAATCGGAGAAGAGGAAAAAGAAAAAGCGAAGGCACAAAGGAAAGGAGGACGAAAAAACCTCTTCGTCCAAAAGCAGCAAATCAACTAAATCTGATAAATCAAGCAAAAGGTAATTACTTTTCACTCTTTTTTTTAGTTCGTAGACATTCTTATAGTCGTGCATATTTTTGTGGGCACAGGTCAAGCAAAAGCTCTTCCAGGAAGAGCAAAAAGAGCCTTGGAGAAGCGGAGAAGGATAGCGAGAAGGTGCCTGTGGCCACTGCTGTAGTATCTGTTCCATGGACGCTTGAAGAAGATACTGTGCTACTATCTGCTTCCACCCAATACGGACCTAACTGGGACCTAATTTGTGATTTGGTCAACTCTTGTCCCTCCTGCAAATACCACAAGAGAACCCGCAGACAATGCTATGAGCGCTGGGGTGAGAAAGGTCATTCTTCCACTTCCCCACAGGTTCAACCAAGCTCTGGCTCTCTGGAAACCCAATCCTCCTCTGCAGCAACACAGCGCCCAACTTTCGCCATACTACAACTATTGCAACGAAATCTGCAAAAGAAAAAGCCAACACCAAGTGCTCGACCTGTCAGCGCATCTCAGGCCTCTAATTCGGAAACTCAATCACAACCACTAGGTAAGCATGTTCCGTATCCTGCTGCCACAAATTTTATATTATGTCCTCACTTACCTGGTGCCATGTTTTTACACACACACATTATATTATATTCCTTGTAGGACCGGCACACATGTCTCACACTCAAGCATCAGTCTCTGTTGGAGTGCTCCCGTCTAAGCCTGTCAGAAACCCACTCGAACTATGCGCTCAGAGGTTAAGGAAGGCAGCTGAGCTATCACCCACCGTAAGCTAGCTCTTTTTCTTTGACTGGCCTGACAATATGTCTAAGACCACTTTTTTCTAATTAGAAAATACCTCAAGCACTGGATACCAAATTGGGAACATTCAAGACAGTTGGTGCTACAGGAATGGTGGAGATGCATGTGCCTGCTGGTAAGCCAATCACTTCGCACATATCAGTTCAAAAAAGTTGCATGGTCCCCCCCCCCCGAACTAAGGAACTATTTGTGCAGGCGTAGGTACTGCTGGTGGGCTAGTGACTGGTAGCCCATTGTCCCATCGCATCATCAAGCCTTTCATACCTGGAAGTGCGCCTATGTCGTCTACGGGATCCATTCCGGCTGGTGGAAGCTATGCAATGGGTCAAATCCCTGCCAATTCAGGTTACTAAAAAGAACGCAGAGATAGTGCTCTATTTCATCATGTTGAGTATTTGTTATATAGGTGCCCCTGCCAGCGGAACTTTGATAACTAGCGGCCCAGCCGGTAGCAGTATCATTCTCAGTGCAAATGCCATGCAGGCTAGAAACTTGGCACACATCAACCATGTGGTTTCTTCTATGAATCAAGGACTGGCCAATATGCCAATGTCAGTGCAGCCAGCACCTCATGGAAACATGGGACAGATACCTCCGCAGATGCAAGCACAAATGGGTCAAATCCCGACTCAAGTTCAGAAGATTAATGCCAAAGGGCTTACAGTCGCTTCGCGTCAGAAGACAGCTGCATGTGGGCGAGGAAGTGCAACAGCTTCTCGCCAGCCTTCTGCCGCTCTCCCTGCTGGCCGACCTGGACATCCGCCATCGGTCCCTATGCTCAGTTCGCCAAATCATAATCCTTCGTCGAGTTCCTCAGCTGTCCCGATGTCATCGTCATCCCGACCAATGAATTTTACCTCCGCTCAAAGTAATTGCCGCCTTTCCCTCTCTCTTTCTTTCAATTATCCGCCCCTCAATTTTTTTTCCTTTGTTCATTCATGACAGTGAGTGGCCCAGGCCCGGCTTGGGGTATGACCCTAACAAACATGCCGCAGCAACCGAATCCGAATACAGTCCCGCATATCGCCCATGCCACAAAGGGAGCTGGGATGATGAGCATTCCACCATCTTCGGGGATAATGGTACCTGGCGCAGGCGTTCCACCACCTGGTGCTCATGTTCACGGCGCTGCCAATGCTCCTTCGCCTGCCACTCCTTACCCTATGCATGCCAATACAGTGCCCATGCAAGCGCCTTCGCTTTCGGCGGGGATTAACAACACTGCATCCGTGCCTCAAGTACGCTTGTAATCTCGCTCATAGATTGTTGGTGGTGGTGGTGGTGGTTAAGAGACGCGTCGAGACGAGAAACCTTTCCTCCATGTTTGCTCTAACATGCATACCTTTTTCCTTATGATCGGATATTGCCTGCACAGCTACAAGCACACACGCTGCAAGCCCCGCAGCAGCAGCAGCATGCCCCTCTGAGCGAGCAGCAGGTACAACCTCAGGCCGCCCCACTGCCTGGCCCAGCACCAGCAGCTGCTCCACAACAACCACCCACACCCGGTGCACAGACTCCGCCGCCACCTGGAGGCACTGCAACAACGACAACAACGGCGACGACAACGACAAAGCGAAAGCGAAAAACACGAGTGGGAGAGCTACACAAGTAGGAAAGGAAGGAAGGAAGGAAGGGGGCAGCGAGGCATAGTGTGTGTGGGTGTGGGTGTGTGTATGTATGGCATTGGGGGGGCTGAGGATGGTCATCACACCGACCCATCACAGCTACTGTGGCAGTGTGGGCTGTGGCTGTGGTCCACACAAACAGAGAGAGACAGAGAATGAGAGAGAGAGAGAGAGAGAATAGTTTCTACTCTGTCTCTTTTTTTCTTTTCTTTTTGTTCTTTTGTTCTTTTCTTTTCTATTCACAGCGGGTCAAGAAAGCAAGCGCCGCCCTCTCCTCTCCTCTCTTTCTTCCTTTCGGTTTCTTTCTCTCTTCTTTGCTCACAAATGGACTTGCGCGAAGCCTTCTCTGTGAGTACATGTAAAGAAACATGTGTGTGTGGAATAATAATACATAAAAAAATATACATAAAAATATTGAATCAATCTTGAGATTTTGAGACTCAAAATTGAGACCAACCAAAAAAATAAAAAATAAAAAATAGAGCGGTCCAGAATAATCTGTATTTTTCTAGAAAGGTCCAGAAGAAACTCTTAAGAACGGGGAAAGACACACCCACATACATCACATTTGGCTCAGCCCCCGATGAAGTCCTTCGCTCCATGCAGATACAACAACAGGAATGTTCTCATATTGGGTCTCTTCCGTCGCCCAAGCTTTGTTGGAATCACCGCCACACATCGCCCCTTCTTCCTGCCCTCTTTTCGTTCTTCCTTTGTGACCCAGCAGCAGCAGCAGCCTCCTGCGAGACAATCAAAATCAATGGGCGCTGACCCACTCCCCCAACAGCAGCAATCAGGTACGAACGTCCCCTTTCGTTTTAATTCCATGCCACATTGAGGAAGATTTGCCACCCCTGTTGTTTCATTTTGCTGACTCTGTGCATGCGCAGTGACTTCCAACACAGACAACAAAACAGAGAGGGAGTTGGCTGCATTGAAGGAAAGCCCATCCGTCAATGCTGAGCATCTGGCTCAGATCATTGAGGTGATCGCTAAGCAACACTCCAACGACTCGATGCTGAAAGATACAGCGCTGAGGTACATACCCAAGGCCACAGGGTCTATCTATGCATTTGGAAAGCTACTCAACTCCTTGACTAAGCTGAAGGCAGATTCAGAATTGCCTGAACATGGATTTCAAGTGCTGAAGCAAATGAAAAGGCAAAATCTTTCTCCAAATGTTGTCCTGATGTCAACGCTGATCAACGTGTGTGGAAAGTGCAAGAATGTGCAGAAAGCCTTTGAAGTTGTGGATATGATGAAGAAGGAGAAGATCGCACCGAACGTCATCACGTTTACCTCTTTGATCAATGTCTGCGTGGCACGAGATGACGAGCTGTCCATTTTCAAGGCCCTAGAATTGATGAAGCAGTTTGATACAAAACCCAACACCACGACATACAACTCGTTGATACATGTTCTGGTAAAGAAGATGGACCTGGAAAAGGTGTTTGGCGTACTGAAATTGATGAAGCACAAGGGAGTGGAACCAGACGCTATCACGTACAACTGTTTACTTGTGGCTTGTGCAAAGACTAAAGACCTAGAGATCGCTCTACACGTTATAGAGATGATGAAGTCAGAGAAGAAAGGCAAGTTGGCTTCTTTGAACCCTGTTGCCTACACACCATTATTGGATATATGTGCAAAGAGCAACATGCTGGGTGCAGCTTGGCAGGTACTAGAGATCATGAGCGAGCACGGTGTGACGCCCAATATATTCAATTTTAATTGTGTGATAGCAGGGTACCTGAAGCAAAACGGTATCAACTCTGCTCAAGAAGTGATAGACACCATGAAGAAGCGCTTTAACATCTACCCAGACCATGTCACTTATTCGCTGTTGATTGATCACTTTTGCAAGGGGGACAACTTGGAAGGGGTGTACCAGATCTTGGAGATGATCAAGAGAAAGAACATGGACATTAATCTACCGATGTGGAATCAACTCATCAACATATTTGCAAGCCGAGCAAACACTCAAGGCGCATTCAACATATTGCAGCTTATGGAACAGCATAATGTGTCCCCTGATCTAGTCACTTTCAACTCCTTGTTGAAGGTGTGCGCCTCCTCCAAGGACATTCAACATGGACTTGAGGTCTTTGATATGCTCAAGAATGCTGAGAACGTCACTCCTGATGTCATCTCGTACACATCCATCATCGACATGTGTGGAAAGAGCGGATTCTTGGAAAAGGCCCTGGAGTTGTTTGAGGAGATGAAACGGAACGGAGTCACTCCCAATCTGTACACTTTCACCAGTTTGTTTGATGCGCACTACAAGATAAAAGACCTGAAGACCTGCAAACAGCTCCTGGCCGAGATGCAGCAGCTGGGCATCACCGTGTCAAGGGAGGAGCCCATTTGGCGCATGTTTATGAGCCTCAGTGCACAGCAGGGAAGAGAGGAGCAAGAGATGGCCAGCAGAATGCTCAGCCAACTGGATAAAGAGTAAATAAACGCGCACACACGTTAATCAGAGCCCTCAAACTTCATTTGCATGCATCAGATGTGCGCCATTGCTTCATAGTGGTGATGGGTGAAATGGTCCATTATGGTGAACTACGTCACGAGAGGGAATGTCTTGGGTATTTGAGCGTTCTGCGGTCTGAGTGTTAATGGCCATTCCCGAATACGGCTGATTAGGGAATTTAAAAGAATCCACGGATTGTCTATTGACTGTGATCACTGCGTAACCTTGTTCTTAAAAAACGGATAGAATAATTCCGTGGTATCAGGAGGAGCCTGGTGATTTGCTGCGATCATTTGACGACCTTTCGTCGCACAGCGGTCTGTGATGCCTGTGAAATTCAATTCCTGTCCATTTGGGGACGGCTGTGATCGAGGTAATCAAATGAATATAAAAACTAACTGCGAGGAGATCTTTCTTTTTCAAAGATATCTTCCTTAAACGGTGTACACTGCACTGTGGTTCAGGACCTACACTTGTGAGAAGGCCAGAGAACCACACACATCATATATATATCACTACTGCCCAGCTTGTGTCTCATTATCAACTTTCTTGTGAGCTAGGGGATGGAGCCTAGAACCTCTTTGGGCCATGCCCTGATATCCGGAGACCCTCTGGCCTATTCAGTTCTCTCTGAGGCAGTGCAAAAGGGTCCCAACAAAACATGTGAGCACGAGTGGAGGGAATATGAAGAAGTGCGAAAGGCCAGAAGAAGAGAGCGCGAGAGAGAGCGCGACATGGAAGAGCACAACACTTGGACCAAGAGAAGGAGAAAAGAACATTACTGCTCTTCCACTGCCATCTGCGCTACACCTGACACTAGTCTATTTGATGAACTGCGGCAGCTCCAACAAGCGAGCATTGCACCAACCATGATTCGACTGCTTCCTGTTCCGCTCATCAGCATGAACATTCCAGATCCCTCTTCTGCTTCTTCTTCGACACGACTGTCTCCAACATTCGCCGGGGCCTCCCTTCCTTGTGGCGCCCTTGCTTGCGAGCTTCCGCTGTTCATACCCTATCGCTTGCCTTCCCTGTCTTCATCTCCTTCGGTTTCTTCATCTTGCCCACCAGCGCCCTACCGCCCACTTGGAAAAGAGTCATCCCAGCAGCTCAAGTTATCTCTTGGGCCCAACTCAGAGATTCTTAACCCCATGCCAAACGACCATCCCCAGCACACAGAGCAGAAAGTCTTCAGCATCAAGAGTCTCCTGCAAGAAAGCTGAGCACACACACAAAAAAAAAAAGATCATCTTCAGGCGGCTGTCGTTGGTAGCCGTTGTCACATTTGTACCTAAACCATAAAATTTACCTTTATTTGATTCAATCCGCGTTTGAAAAACAATTCGCCTGTGGCAATCAAAGGATTGGCCTGCAGTCGTTAAGGCGGCAGTCCCCCCCCGCCCAGCGAGAGATTTAATCTTTTTGGCTTGGCCGTGAGATATCTTAAAAACATTTCAAACAGATATCCAGCTTCGAAATGTCTCTTCTTCGCCTCACAGGACCTGCCTTGAAGCACCTCCGCGGCAATGCCCCCATCTCTTCCCTGAACTCTGCCCACAAGACTCTGCTCGTTAGAAATAACCCCACGGAGATGGCCAAATGGACCCCTGCAGAAACCGCCCATGTCAACACGGTGAAGAGCTCAGGCTTGAAAATCGAGATGCCATCCTTCTCTCCCGTCAACAAGACAACACTCTTGAACGAGAAAGCCCTTCCCGTTCAGGGCCACATTTAAAGAAAACAAAACAATCCAACCGAGACTTTTTGGGAGGAAGCAATGTTGAACAACAACAACAGGCATTTTTGGATATAATATAAATTACACTATCAAACAGCAGTTATGGATTTACTCTTGTTCCTTTATTGAATGGAAGCGAACCGTTTTTGGCCCCCGTACGTATATTTTTTTTTGGGGGGGGGGCAACATTAGCATTAAAACTTGCTGGTTGAGGGTAGAATATGCAGCGTCATCAAATCAGTGTTGTTGACTCTCAGACAGCTCTTGATTTCAAGCCTTACTGTTGTATCTTGCCAACAATAATTTTGACGAACTTTTCATAGTCAAAGTTGCCGTCTGCATCAACACCCCCAGCTGCGACTACCTCTCGCATCTGCCGGCGTGGTGATCATGCATGCGAATGGGTTTCAGCATTAGCACAAACGTGAAAAGAGCAAGAACCAATGTGTTGAGGGGAGGGCATTGCCTCTTTTTCGGACAGCTTGTCGCCCATGGTGGTCAAGGCCGTGCGTAGTTCATCCGCGTTCACAACCCCTTTGTCAGTTCTGTTTCAAAGAGATATGTGAAAGAGGAAGAAGAAGAAGAAGAAGGTTAGTTTAACAGAAAGCCATGCGAGTGTGGATTTGATCTTGACAATTGACCTGTCGAAAGTGTTGAAGGCTTTGGTGAGTACATCCTCATTGTCCAGCTTGCTGATCTTCCTACAAACATGCACAAGAGAGAGATAGAAAGAAAGCCAGCCTCTCAGCATTTCATTTGTTTGAGGGTGGGGGGGGGGCTACTATTATGCATTAATTAGTTGGGTGTAACTTGCCTGGTGAGCACTCCCACAAACTCTGTGAAGTCGATGGAGCCTGTCTTGGTGACATCAGCCTCCTTCATCATGGTCCTGACTTCGCTGTCCTTTGGATGCATTCCTGGTCGTTTGATGAATGGCATGACATGGTTGATCATGATCGAAAAGATGATGATGATGGAAGAGAAGGAGAGGGGGGGGGGAGCCTAACTCATGGCGATCATTCCTGCTTTGAGGGAGTCAAAGTCGAGTGTGCCTCTCTTCTGCTTATCAAAGAGCTCAAACACTCCCTGATACTCAGCGATCTGCTCCTGACTCAAGAATTCCTGTTACCATCAAACAATCAATCAATCAATCAATCAAAGGGAGAAAAGTGACAAAAAGAACAAAAAAAAGGAGAGGATTCTAGAAACCATTCTCTTTGGGCTTGCAACCGAAAAACAGTGGCTGTGGTGTAGTGGTGGAATGGAAACAACAAACAAACAGTACGTTGTTATGTTGTGTTGTTTTTGTTTGTAGGGTTGATGATGATATCTGTGTGCCCTCTTTGGTGAGCGGGCGTGGCCTTCACGCATTGACTATGAAATTTCATTGGACCACAGAAATGAACCCATTGCCATTGGTTTGTATTAATTTGAGTGGGTAGGGGGGGGGCAGTGTAGCTGCAGAACAACTCTGTGGGTGTGCAACATTCCCCCCCCCCAAACATTCGTGTTTAGAAAATCTAGTTGTTGCTTAGCCTGCTAGCAGTGCTGGCCTTGCATTAACGATGTGGGGGTATTTGCTGTTTCTGCTGGAATTCATTGCCTACCCGTTTTATGTTCACAAAGTGATCCTTCCTGCAGCCAAGCCCAGATCTTCATCCGCCTGGGCAACCTTATTCCAACGGCCACTGGCCTTCCTGCTCCTGCCCCCTCTACTTGTACTCTTAATTTCACCCTTCTTTCTGACATCAAACTTTGACAATTGCGTGGGCTTCTTCTTGGGCTTCGAATTAGTGGTGTTCGCTCTGCGTACATTCAATTTGCTTCTTTTGGATGCTGATGAGCAGAAGGATCTCTGCTCGGCCTCCTTCAGTTCATTTGCTCCCTTCTTTTATCTTCCCACAAGCGTGGCATACCTCTCTTCAGAGAAAATAAGTCAGCTAGCTAATGCTGCTGACGATCTTGGATCAGGTGAGTTGCACCCTTCATCTCCTTGCCTTCATTTCACTGTTCCCTTCTATCTACTCACTTTGATCTCTGCCAGCCCCATCTGTTGTGGATGAGAGCAGAAATGAGGCTGCTGTCCAAGAGCAAGCGGCTGCTGTAAGGCGCCGCCAGAACATAGCACAGGAAATTCTTTCTACAGAAAAATCCTACGTCAACAACCTGAAGTCTTTCACCACCAAATACCTGCAAGCCTTACGAGACATGCCTGTGGAACAACGATCTCAAATGCTGAGTGATGTAATACTACTTGCCTTCCTCCTCAAAATAACAATTGCATGCACTTCAATGCTCTTTTCGCTTATCTCTTTTTATTTATTTTGTTGCAACAACAGGCTGAAATGAAAGATATATTTTCCAACTTG
>MRZZ01002523.1:0-14251 GCA_002025285.1 Acanthamoeba comandoni | reverse complement strand
TGTTTGTTGGTAAGTTTGGTTTTGCAAAATGTTGCAAACAAAAGAGAATCGCCATCATCATCCATCACCATCCATTTTTTTATATAAAAAGGCCCGGGGGGGGGCGACTTACGGCCGGGAGATCGTGATAGTTTTGTATAGATTCTACAAGAGGCTCTGTCTTAGATTTAAGAGCATCCCATTGGCTGTGCAACTCCACAATGGCCGAGTGGGTCAGCTCAGGCGTTATCCCAGTGGCATTCAGTTGTTGCTGCATAGAAGAAGAAGAAGAAAGGCCAAATACATGTAAGAAGTTGATGGTTGTTGTTGTTTGATACAATCATTGTAAGTATTGGCGAAGGTTTACCTTAAGTGACTGAAGGGTGGCTTGGTATTCTCTGCTTTTGCTCTGCAGGAACCGTCTTTCAGAGAGGCGATCGTTCATTATCTGTTTCTCTCTGTCTGCCTTGCTGCCAAATTCCTGCAATAGTCTTTCATATAACAACCAGAATGGTGAGGAAAGATCACAGATGCAAAGAGAATGCAACAGCAGTGTATGCAGAGACATGGCACATGGTAGCTGGAGGTTAAATATCACTTACTTTGTCAGTTCATTCAGTTTTGCAACTGCAACTCGTGTCTTTTCCAGAAGTGCTGTCCTGGCTTTTTTTACATCTTCGCGTTCCTTGGCCACTTGTTCTAAATCCTCTTTTAAATCTGAAATGGCTAGATAATAGCTGAAAGGTTTTTTATTAAATTGGGTTTGGAGGGGAGGAGAGATGTGGATGTGACCGTACCTTGTTAGGCTCACATCCTTTAAGTCAAGGGTGAGAGCAAGTGAGCTCAGGCTTTCCAGATGTCGTCGACCACCAGACGAGAGGTTTTGTGGGGATAATCCAATTGAAGACAAGACTTCTCCTATTCGTTTTCCTGCAATTAGGAGAGCAATGAGGGAATTATGGTGATGCATGATACAGTACCAGAGATTCATTTCAATTAATTTACCTTCTTCAATACACTCTTTCGTCCTTTCGGTGCAATCTTCAATGAGTATCTGGCGTTCTGCGTCCTTTTGCTTGTTAATAAGAGCCAGGTCGAAGAGAAATTGGATTGTGTTGGGGTTGGCCTCAAAAGTGGGGATTTCTTCTTGGCCCAGCAAATCCTTCAGCCACGAACAAACCAGTTCTAGCTTCTTGGCATCATTGATTTGACATGTGCTTGAAGGTGAAAAGGGACTTGCAGAGCCCACATTGTGTTGCATCTTCGTGAATTGGTTATGTAAATCAAAAATCGCTTCTTGCAGCGCAGGCAAAAAAAAGGCGGGAAAAAAAACTCAAAAAAATAAAATAAAAAATAAAGTAATTATTTGCATGTTTAAAAAGTTTTGTACATACGCAAAAAAAAAAATGTTTTTTTACATGTAATTCTTCCATTTGCACCATCCAAAGTGCATCAGCTTTGTTGTTGTTGTTGTTGTTCAAGCTTCAGTGGCACATGCCATCGCCTGGTTGTCCAAACGTTTCTGCTCCTTCCTCCAGGGCTGTGATCTCATCAAAATTCAAGAAGTCATCAACAACAAGCACTGCGCTCAGTCTTCGTTCTCCTCCTTTGAATGATTCAGTGTACAGTGTTATGGAACTGCGCCGTGTGAGTGGTGTTGCTACGACTGTTGAGGATTTTGAAGCCTCTGAACGGCGATCAACAGGTCGTTGTATGCTTGATGGAACAACAACAGGGTGTGCCTGTGCCTGTGCCTGTGCCTTGTTTTGTATGTTGTTGTTGTTGTTGTTTTCGTTTTCTGACTGTTCTTTTTTGATTCTCACAATTGGAGCTACAAATCCCTTAGCTTCTCCTTCTCTGCAGAAAAACGCAAAACGTTGTTTTTTCTCTTCATCTGAGATGTTTTGATTTTGCTCAATGCCCAATGATTTGATGTACTCTTCGAGACGGAACCTCTTAGCTGTCCTCATCTGTCTCTCTATCCTCTCAAACGGGTCCTCATAGTTTTCCATCAACCTTCTCCTCTTGCCTCTCATTATCAGTATCTCATAGACGTTCATTGTTTGTTTGTTTGTTTGTTTTTGTAGTGTTGCAACAAAAAAAGAAACAAAACAGCACAAGAGAGGGTTGGAATGGCAAAACACACAACACAAAACCACAGACGAGGACTACAAACTAACGTGCTTTATGTTTTTGAGGCTTGGCCTTAAATTCCTAAAGGCCGAGCATATTGCATATTAATATTATCGTAATAAAGTTCTTTTTTCCCTATTGGCCTGCAGGCCAGTCTCTCCGTGAAAACTCCGTAATTTAATTGCCACAAATTTGGTCGGGCTATAGAACTTGACCACAAGTCATTAGAATTCCTCCACCAATCTTTGGATGTGCCATTTTGGCCTGCAAAAATACGTGCGTTATGTTGGGACCCCTGGTGGTTGATCAGAGTTGTGGTTCACACACATGTAGTAGTGTGTACTAATTGTATATACACACACTCACTCACTCACATTCTTATCCTCATTGCTGATGGTGAGTGGGCACTTCTTTGGGGGAGCTTGTCTGTGCCGGCTGACCCAGGGGTAAGGTCTGAGTGGTGGTTGTGGTAATTGAGCACAAGGAGGGATGCATTTGAGTTCATCTTCCTCTCCTTGTAAGATCTTTTACTACATGTCAGTATCAGAAGAAAAGGAGAACTTCTGAGGCTGAGCAGCTTCATCAAGCAGGTCAGGTGGGCAGTGGTTTGCCTTGAAGGCGTGTCATAACTTACAATCACTAACTTCCCTTTTCACATTTTACTTTCCACATTTTACTTCCCACTTTCCATTGTGGCAACATCTTGTTTTCAACAAAGAGCTTCTTCCTATACTTAAATGACCTTTGCGTTGTTTCTTTTGTAGTTTGTTTACACATATGTTCACAATAAAAACCCAGTGCAAGATTGAAGACATCAGACTAAAGGGATAGGCCTTGTTTGTCTGCTGTGATTTCTAAGGTGTTTGTTGGACTCTAGAAGGCCACAGAGATTGAGATATCTTCTAAGGTAAGGCCTGTTTAGCTAGATAATGTAAAACACTCTTAATAAACTTAAAATTAGTATTTAGACATTATGTTTAATTTTTTTTGGAAAAAAGTGCTATTTTTTGGCGGATTTGACAATAAAAATGATTTTGAGATATTTTTGCGTTCTACAACAAAACAACACAATACATAAAAAAAAATGAGAGGATGTGTGGGCTAACCATTCAATCCAATGGGAAAGCTCAGGACTGCTTTAGTTTTGCCAAGAACTTCTTTTTCGTGTGATCGACCATCAAGTAGTCGATAGCCTTGCCGGGCAGCACGTTCAACAACAACATCTTAAAAGTGCCAATAATTGTTGGCAGGAGAGAAAAGGTTAGATCGAAACAGATCTTAAGATACAAAGCACAGTGTGTGTCGTCGTGTGTCGTAACAAACCTCAATCTGATTCCTGGTAAAGGCTATGACGTGTCTTGTGTCGCAGGGGTCTGTGAACAGGCACTGGGCCACCTTCTCAGCAATTGTGACAGGGTTCAACAGGGGCGCGTTCTGCACCATCTGTATGGAAGCTTGCATCTCTTCAGAGATACCATTTGCTTTGTTCATTTGGCGCATGCTTTCAGTGACAAGAGGAGTATTGGCAAAATGAGGTTCTAATAGTAGTAGTAGTATCATTAGAACACTTTGTTGTTAAAAGAAAAGTGAAACTAGGTGGTAGTGGTGAGTAAATTATTGGCTATTGAGATACAGCTTGGTTCTTACCGACTACTGCAACTCTGATTCCTGAAGGTCTGAGTTCGCGCCTCAAGGTGTCTGAAAAGGCCTCTGCTGCAAACTTTGACATCGAGTATGGGCCAATGAAGGGTCCTGCAACGAGTCCTGGTGAAGGAACGGTACCAGAAACAACAACAACAACAAAAGGTGTTTGAGTTATGAGAAAGTAAGAGAACAACAAAAGAAGAAATGATATCAAACCAGCCACTGAAGTGATATTGACAATGCAGCAGCTTCCCTCTTTCTTTCTTCTTAGCTTATCATTTTCCTACAATGCATGTAATAAAATGTTGAAGGAGAATGATACAAATGCCTTGCTGTCATAAGGATAGAAAAAGTAAGCTTACCTCTCTGAGCAGAGGCATTAGTGCCTTGGTAACTCTCCATGTTCCCAACGCATTCACATCAATTACTTTTTTAATAAGTTCCTCAGAAACATCACATATGTAGGTGGGAGGATGGGCAATTCCAGCATTGTTCACAATCCTTGTGGCACAAGAGAAGAGAGAGATGAGAGAGAGAGGGGGGCGGGAGATGAAGAGAACAAAGGGGCAGAGAGATTGTGTGGGTTAGACATACGCCTTGTCTGGTGACTGTGGGCTCTGAGAGAATAGAATGTGAAAAGAAATGAAGTTTAGCTTACCCAAATAGGCCTTTCCCAGAGTCTTTCACTTGCTGCGCCATCTGTTCGACTGAAGAGGTACTTGTGACGTCTGCATGAAGGGGCATAACATTTTGGTTGTTTCCAAATTGCTCCAACAAGAGCTTCTCGTTTATGTCCACTGCAAACACAAAGGTGCCATGCTCGACAAGCAGCTTGGTTACTGTCCAAGGGGGGAAGTGAGTAACAAAAGGCACAATCAACAGGGGCGGTTAGGCAGCGATGTACTTTCTTTGCCAAAGCCTGATGCAGCGCCAGTCACAAGCACAGCCTTTGCCTTGGGCTCAATCTGTTTGGGTTGCTTCCAGTACCATCTTGTGGCATAAGCAAACAGAAGAGCTAGAAGGATGATTCCAAACCACAAAGCCATGGGTTGCTTGCTCTTGTGCCCTGGTTGACTATTGCCTTGGCCTCTACAGGGAACAGTTTGACTTAGCAAGAAAGCTATTTGTGTTGTTTTTATATGTTGTTGTGTTTGTTGTGAGGTCTTACAGATACATTAGTTTTTCTGTGATTGATAATTTACAATCAAATTACGTTTAAACAATATTTACAATTAAACAAAATACTAATAACATTTTCCTTAGCCAGGTGGTCCCTCTCTGTGGATGGCGAGTGAGCTCCTTACCCCACTTTCATCATGGTTCATATTTTTCTTTCATTTTGGCCTCAAGGTCTGCTTTCAAGAAGAGCTTCATGGCACAAAAATTTTTGCTTATCTGAATGCATCATCATCATTGAGCCATTTAAGTTTTACCATTTAAATTGTAAAAGTGTGCATTAACATGTGAAAAATAGAAACGTACAGGATTTGGAAGTGAGGCACATCTCAGACCTTTGAGGTCGTTTTGTGTGAGGTGGTATTCTTTCTTTGCACGTCCCTTTGACAGGAACCTCTCCCTCTGGCAAGAGACACACAGCGCCATTCCAAACAAAGTCAGCTCGGTCAACTGCACACCGGAACCCTTACAACCACTGCAAGCCTTGGCCGGCTCCTCCTCGTTGTCCTCTTCTTCTTCTTCCTCTTCAGCTGCTTCATTCACTTCTTCATGTGCTGATTTGCCCTCCTCTTTCTCTTCTACTTTTTCCTCTTCTTCTTCTTCTGTTTCTTCCTCTTCCTCTGAAAATACTACTACTTCTTCTTCTTCTTCGTCCTTCTCTTCTGTTTCCCTTTCAGTAGGTTCATCGTCTTCTTCAGTCTTGCCTGCAACCTGCAATCTTGATTCTAAACTTGGAATTTGTCTTAGGTTTGCATCTTTCCTCTTTAAAATGCTTAAGTTTGCTGTTTTATGAACAGTTTGAAGAGAGCATTTGAGTCTGTGATATTCCCAAAAGTCAAAGGCTAACTTTTGATCCACAAATGTGCCTAAGTAGTACTGAACCTCATGTAAGTCAACTTGGTGAGACTCTACAAATGCGTGCACAATCTCATCAAAAGAAATCTTGTCATGATGCACATGACTGTTCTCCCACGTGAGAGGTTTCCCCAAAATAGGGCATCTGTGACAATCTCCAACTGGACTCTGCTTGAAGTACTCATTCTTGTGATCTCTCACAAACTGTGCCACCACAACTCTGCAAGCTCTAGAGAATTGTGTATGATCCTCTGAGGTGGCATTGCTGCTACTGCTGTCTTGGCTCCTCTTTTGCTTTTTTCTCTGCTGCAATTCCTTTGTTCGCTTCCTTTTTCTCTTTTTCTTCTTGTCTTGTGAGCCAAGCTTTGCAAGGAATTTGGCAAATTTTTGTCTATCGCCTCTTAGCAGCTCTTTGAACCCTTGAAAGCAGTCTGTGCTCAGAGGGCCTTGGAAAAGTCCACAATCGAAGCAGGATAAGTGGTACCAATCCTTCCTTTCATATATTGATTGTCTCAGCCATCGCCTCATGAGGCCAATACGAAGATGCTGAAAGGGTATCTTCTTCTCACAAGTGGAGCAAGTGGACCTGTTAGATTTAGCATACTCAATAACCAGCCACTGCTTCTTCTTCCAGCTCAGTGGCCCAGTCATCACATTAGGTCTGGGAATCCAAGCCCCTCCTGGCTGCTCCTGGGCCAGACCAGGGCGCAAGTGGCTTATGGGCACTAACATATGGTGCTGTCTTTCCTTCTTGTGCTTCTTACCTTTTTTGTTGGGAGGCTTGATTTCATTGTGGCCTTGTGGAGGTAAAAAAATGTTCCAGAGGCCTTGCATTTGATCAAAGTCCTGCACAAGTGCAGGTCTCCAGCATTCCTCGTCCTCTAGCCACACGTCCACGCTATCTCCTGTCCAAGGCATGAAAACTTCCTTCTCCATAGCATCTTCTCTTTCCACTCCATTCAATTCTAATTTATGCACCTGTTTCTCAGTCTTTTCGTGCAGCTGCAAGCATTCTTCTGGCCACTCCTTTTCTTCTCTTTTTCTCTGGATTACAATATCAGTCTTACAATTTATTACAATCTGAGGACAAATCAGCAAAACAATGGGTCGAGTACCTTTAGGGGCTGGCTTTTGGCACAAGAAGGAGAGGCGCTTGCCATCAAGGCAGAGATTTTCGCTGACCAAAAAGCTGTATTACTGCATAATCACAGAATCAACCAGCCATCACGAAAGAAGGTGCGAGCTGGGAGGTTTGGGCCAAAGTTTGCACAACGAGCGGTGGGTTCCAACCTGAAGAAAGTAATATGAAGTGTTGTAAAGAATTGACCAAAAAAAAGGTGCATGTCATCCTGTCAGATCTGAAATTTCGTTCGGCCAAACTTAGCGTGCAGACATGAATTAGAAGAACGACTGCTTGCAGATCTCCAGTTAGTGCCAGTCAGAAACAGTTCTTGAGATTGAATGTTTTTCTTTCATTTGTTTTCATTATTTTTGTCTGAACCTGGCTCCAATTCTCCAGATTCAGCACTACAGCGAGGACAAACGCACAAGAACCCATACCTCTGCGCTAGTTGGGTTCTCCTCTCTTCGACATCAAGCCTTGTGTCAATGTACTCAACAAACAACTGCTCTCCTTGCTTAATGTCTTCACACGCTATGAAGCTCACCTGCTTGTTACCTTCCTTGTTACATCTATCCACATTGGCCCTATTAATTACAAGCGTGAGCAGGGAATCAGCTAACTAAGCAGTGCCACTTAACCGCGATAGGGTGCCTACACGCATGAATGATTGAAGTAGCTGGCCTTAAGGAAAACAGCCACACCATCCTCTTGCCTATCTGTGTATACGTCCTCAGATTCATTATCCCCCACAATCCACAATCCAAATGTATTCTGCAAAGAGAAGCGGCTCATTAAGTTGAAGTTCTTGGTAACTTTGGCAGGGGAAACAAAGAGTCGTGATGCGTGCCCTCATTAGAATAGTCATGATCCACATGCAAAGTTGTTCATCCACCACTATTAGCGAATTAAGCAGAACTTAGTTGAAGATAATAACAAAGAAGAGAAGGCACGTATACCGTTTGCAAGGTTTGTTTGAGAAAAAATCTGGGTGATGAGCACAAATTCTAAAGGTGGTGTTTTCATATCCAAGTGTGCCCAAGTCAGATGACGCAGATGGTTCCAAAGTGAATCACTAGGCTCAAATACGCCCCTAAGTTGTTCACCCTCTCCTCGTTTGTGAACTTCCTGTACATTTGTGTTTTATGAATAATTGATAGGTGTACACCGTTCTTTCCCATACGATGAGGTGGTACATGAATCGCACCATGGAAACCTGTGCTAGTATTCTTTGTGTGTGCAAAATATTTGTGAGAATCGAAGGAAGAGAAGAGACGAGAAAGAGCAATGAACCTGGCTATCAGAAGGGGATATGCACGAGCGTTCTGAGTGCAGAACTCATTGAGCTGACTAATTGCTTGAGCAATATCACTGCAGCCGCTCTTCTGTGTTACGTGGCCTTCACAAAGCAACTGATGATAATCTCGCCATGCAATCGACTTGCATCTGAACAAACAAAAAAAAAGAAAAGAGAGTACAGAGCATTCAGTACTCAGGGACAGAGCGATAGAAGGTCATCAAGCTTGGCCTGTCTTCTCTCTCTGCTCCTTCTCTCTGCTCTCTCACACTTACAACCCACAGCCATTCTGCTAAGGCTTATGGTGAACCCATTCATCACGCACACACACTGAACATTACCGTTCTGAACAGTACAATTCCCATGTGCATTCGGAACAAACTACTGTTTGAGAGCCTTCCAATTTCTTAAGGCATTCAGCGCAGTGGAGCATCTAACAAAGGGAGGTCTATTTGTAAAACTAAACTAGATGTGTGTATGTGTGTGCGTTGTGAATGTTTGGAGGAATGCGCACAGTTCTGGGAACGAGGGAGAGCGGCCACTCGGCAAAGATGACTTGGCCCTTAGCGATGTCTCTTGTTGCGTAGAGGCCTCTTCCCATACTCTCGCTGTCTCTCACCTCAACACAATCGTCTTGTGAAGAGCACAGCTTGGCCAGGTACTTTGCCTGCCATCATGAGTGAAAAATTGAAAATCCAAAG
Organism: Acanthamoeba comandoni; assembly: GCA_002025285.1. Taxonomy (NCBI): domain Eukaryota; phylum Discosea; order Longamoebia; family Acanthamoebidae; genus Acanthamoeba; species Acanthamoeba comandoni. The sequence goes on along the minus strand of MRZZ01002523.1, from coordinate 5,346 downwards.
GGGGGATGATGATGCTACATTAAGTTGATTCAATGAATTGAACAGATTCGCTCTGATTGTTGGTACCTCACTGCGAAGCTCTGCTTGCTGCATGAGCTCTTGAAGCTCTTCGTTCTCGGGATCATCAGAAAGAGCAGCGGACAAGCAGAAGAGCGCCTTCTTGAAGCGTCCCTGCTGCAAGTAGCTCAGGGCTCTATCTTTGATGGCAGCCAGCGCATCGCCCACTGCAGGCTCTGACTGATGATGCTCCAAAAGATGATCCATTTCTGTTGTGGCGTGTGGACCGTTGGTAAGGTGAATGTGCAAGGAATCTCGGGCTGAGAGATTAAGCACGTTGCCCGTTTGTCCACAAGAAACCAAATCTTTGCTTCTCACTCCCATCAAGCATCAATACAAGAGCGTGCGATCGACTCTTGAGGAGCATTTCCTTCTCTTCACTCTCAGCAAACAACAAACAATCACATTTGCGCTAAAGACCATTTTTTTTTTTAGATCAAATTGGGATAACACTGTAGATCTGAACCAAAAAAATAATAATGTGGGATTACTTTATACTGCCTGAGAATGCACTCTTGGTGAACAAAATCTACCTGGCCATGGTTGCCATCTTCACTGTTGGCGCCATCATCTTCATGAAATCCTCTGCTGCCAACCAAAGGTAACGTTGTTCACTCCCCATCAGGGATCTTATCTTAACCCCTTGCTGCAACACACAGACAAGGCTTGCAGAAGGATGCATCATTCAGGTTTATGGCATTTGTGGCCCTTTTCTTCAGCATGTTTATCGTATTCAGGTCAATTGCCTCAGCTCATTTCCAAAAAATCTCTTGTGCTAAATGTAATTAATTCTTGCGTTTTTAACGAATGTAATTTGTGTGCACAGTTACATCTTGGTGACAAGTTCAGGAGTGGGTCTGTGGGCTCTGCCACTGCAGTACGTCATCACAATGAGTCTTTCAATAGGCATCATTGCAGCGCTGGACAAGTGGCTTATGGCTGGATCCTTCATCAAATGGGTCAAATACTCTGGCAATCAAGTCACCAAATCGATCCTCCCCACCTACAGCACCCACCATGGCTAGTTCCCCCCTCTGATTAAATAAACAACGCATACTCATTTGCTGCTGCATCTTGCCCTCCCCCCTCCCATCCACTCTTTTTTTCAAAAATCAAAACAAAAGAGAATCTCTATCGCATTTTTTAGATCTCAATCCTCTTTGTTGTGCGATGATGTCTTTGTCTTTTGCTTCTGCTTCGCCTTTGCTGCATGCTCATGGATGACTCGCGCGTTGATGTGGTAAAGGGCAATCGACAGCAAAAACGCCAACCACGACACTGAGGCCGCCGTAGAAGGACAGCTGCTCGCTCTCTGTCTGAGGCATCCTGAGCGGAGGCAGCTGCAGCGTCTCCATCAGCCAGTCCATGGCCTCCTGGTGTGTGTGTGTGTGTGTGCAAGGTTCATGAAATGTGAAGAAGAAGAAGTGAAAGGTGAGAGCACACTTGCGCACATCAGAAGAGGGTGGAGACGAAGATGACGAAGATGAAGAAGAAAGAAGGAGCCATACCGCAAGGCTCTGAATCCGTTTGGTGTTCTGCTGAGACTTGATGGCTGGCTGGCAGACAGATACAGTAAAGATGGAAAGGCCACCAGTTGAGGGAGAGAGAAGAGAGAAGAGTCAGTGTGTGGTTGGGTACACATTCAACAACGACATTGAATGAAATGAAATGAAATGAATGAAGAAATGAATGATAGCGACTCACCTTGATTTGGTGGGCAGATATTTGGGCCAAATAGGTCTCAATGTCATGGCTGCTGTGCACAGGGATGCCATGGTAGTGCTGTCGTCGAGACGAGTCCACAACGAAGACGTGCGACCCAAACATGCTTTCATCGATTCCAAAGTTCGCCAGCCACTACAATGTAGAGAGAGCGTTGTAGTGGCGCATTGCAAGGAATTGTTTTTTTAACACATTCACAGATATATATATATACACACACATGTGTGAGAATTGATTGTAAGAGGAGCAGATGTGTGTGTGCGTGTGTGCTTGGTACCTCTTTGTATTTGGGACCTTCAACATAGACAAAAGAGAACTCTCCTCCTTTTCCTGCTTGCTTGTTCTTAAATGCTACTGAGCGCACTCGCTGCAACAACCTTGAAGTAAATAATCCAAAATAAATAAATAAATAAAGATGGCTTCTTCAAATGTTAAAAAAATTAAGATGTTTGTGTTGCTTGAAGGGAATGATGATGATAACGCTTACACATTCGACTGTTCCACAGTGTCTACGACGGCCACCAGCATCTTACTTGTTCCTCGAAGGTGAGACAAGGACCCATGAAGGTTTGGCACAAGAGGATGGCCATGGTCATGGAGCCATGAAGCCAACAACCTTGGGTTCAACTCTGGCGTAGTCTCACTGGATGGCGGAGGCATTCTCGTGTCTTTAGAGGGAGAGTACACATCATGGATGGCAGAAGAAGAAGAAGAGGAAGAAGAAAGGTCTCTGTCCTTGATGACCACCACGACGGGCCAAGCGGAGGGAGACCGAAATTCCTCAGGCAAAGCAAGCCACTCGGCGAGTTCTGTGGAATGGCTGTGGCCCAGATGTATTCCAAGCCCTAAGAAGGGCCTCACTGAGTCCAAGAACCATGACTACATGTTGAAAAGGTTTTGAAGAGTTGCACACACACCCACACACACAAAGAGAGAACTCACCATCATCAGGTGGTGAATAAAAAGAGGAGATCTCATTCAATCTTCTGAACTTGTAATCTGTGGGGAATTGTTACCTTTGACACTTCATCTTTCAGTCTGTGAAAAAGGAGAAACGTTACATGAGGGAAACCTTCATCCAACTCCTGCAGTGCAGCTACGAGGGGAAGATGTGGGCTGGCAAGATCAAGATGGGTGAATGTTTAAGTAAAGAAATATTACAGAGTCGTTGTGCTGAGAATGGGGTGATGCTTAACAAGGCGTGGATTCCACATACTTGAGCAAACTTTGTGCAAAGGCGACCAGCTCATCCGCAGCCAAAGTGCCATGATAGTTGATTACAACCTCATCTCCATAGATGCTGTGAGAGTTGAAACCAACTATTTGTAAAAAGGGGTGCATGTTCAAGGATCTTTTGGGGGAGGGAAATACAATTTAAATGTAGGCAATGTGGTGACATCAAATTTGGCGGTGAGGGCTCCCTCGTCATTGAAATTGATTCTTCCAACTGTAATGGGGAAGTCTTTCAGTGCTCGGCCTACAATTTCCCATTCTGTTTTAAATTGTTGGCACACCTGATGCCAATCTGCATAGCTGAGAAACAACAGAGAAGCCAACTTAGACACATTAAAAAGAACTTCAAAGTCTGGAAGGGCAGTTGTACAATTACAATTTGACAAAGAGGGGGCCCTTAGAAAGAAGCTGTTGAAAATTTTGAGATGTCAGCTCTGTAATTGATCCATCTTTTAGAGATTGATTGTCCTCTGCAGCAGTGGCACCAGAGATTCCTGTGGCATGACAACAAAGAAAGATGCAAAATAAAGCAGCAGCAAAAAGAACACAAGATTTCATTTGAGAGACAGATTATTTTTTTTCAGTTGGCCATTATTAATACAATACATAAATGTTGCACATTTATATTCTGAGATGAATATTCTAACATTAAGGCCTTTAATTAAATTTTGTCGACATTAAGATAATTATTTCCAGGAACGGATTTATTTATCTTTTATTGGATTTATCCCCAAGCATTCTGCAGTCCTGCATGCAGACCAACAACAATCCCAATGGCAACTCTCTTTCACTTTCTTTGTCGCTGGGTTCGTTCAAGCGAGGCCGCAACACTGCCAAAAGTATGTCAAGTCTGCCCAGCACATTATGCAGTCTGAACATGGTAGTGCGCCAGCAAGAGGTTAATGCTGCGAACAAAGCGCCCCCTGGAGCCGAGCCTCCAGAAAAGAGACTCAAAACCGATCAAGCAGGTATAGCCTGAGAGCTTCATTGGAATGTTCTTTCCCGCTCAGTCCTCTAACTTTGATTCCTATAAAAGATAGGCAATACTCAATGGCTTCACAGCCACCAGCAAGGAGACCCCTTCATCATATCCAGGAACAGACAGCTGATTTTCTTCCACACAATGGCCCACCACTCTCACATCAAGCGGATATCCGTGGCTTTAACTCACAAACCAAACCAACTGTATCACCTACAAGCAACACACCTAGCAAACAGTTGTTCCCACAAAATAGAAAACCAGTTATTACAGCGCCACTTTGCTCTTGATGATGAGGATCTATTTTTTGCAAACATTCTTCCAGAATTGGATGGTATTGCCACACAGGGTTTGGCATCCAATTCTTCACCAAATTGCTTGTATACAACCACAAACCACCTGCAGAAGACAGAACAAAGATTTCCCCAAAACCAACTCCTGGAAACATCTCCTCTATGTAAAGGAACACAAACCACTGGGCAATACTCAACACCCAAGAGCTGTCCTACATCAGATGGTATTAATGTTGCTTCACCTCGAACTTTACTCCAAAGATACCCATATCAAGGCCAGCCACAATCTGAACAGCTTATTCCCAAAGAAGCAGCTTCTTTGGGGATAAAAGGAACACAATCGCAAACAGCACAACATTTCCAAAACAGCTCGGTTCTCACCTCATCTCAAACTAATGCAGTTTTGTCCTTGGAATTGCCTCAAGCATTTAGTAGAAAACCGTCTGCACCTTCCCATTCGGTATCTCAGCTGCAGCAAATACAAGCACAAGCAAAGAACAAGGACCAAGAAGATCAGCCACTGTATATAGGCTCTTTCAAGAGGACAGCCGCCTTTAATTCAAGCATTGGCAGTCTTATGAATGGTATGTAAAAATTTTACTTAATATAAAGACATTCGCTGACGCTTTTATTGTTACAGATGGCCAGGCTTCTCTGGAGAACGGTACAAAGCTGAACAGCATAGGAGAAAGGTGAATACATATAGCTCATTACGAGACAGGTTTTGTTTTCAACCTTAAAAACTTAATATCTCAATTAGGTCACTTGGCCTTGTACCTGAGCGGTTTGCCAACCTTACAAAGGAGGATGTTCCCAATTCATTTTCTATTTACTCTGAATACTATTCCATGAAAGAAGAAGAATTTGAAGCCTTGCCGGATTCAAAGCCAGACATTTCTCCTTTAGACGAATGCCCTGAGCTCTCTCTCACTTCAGAACAGCAAAAAGTACACGACACTTTCTTTTACACAACCAGAAGCTTGTTGTCCTTAACAACAAAATAACAAAATTTTTATATCAGGTTCTTTCCTTAGCTCTCTCCGGAGTATCCCTATTTTTTAC
>MRZZ01002510.1:0-13112 GCA_002025285.1 Acanthamoeba comandoni | reverse complement strand
AAAGGAAAAGTAGGAGTCCTTATCGATGACCAGCCCTTGTTGCGGAAGACAGGATGAATTCAGAGCATTCTCTATCTCATAAAACCTGAAGCGACGGACATTTGTTGTAATCAAATGCCATTGATCGTTGCTCATGAGCGTCGCTATTTGGCTTTGCCTGAATGGAACTCGCAGCTGGGCAAGGAGAAAAAAAAGGATGTGTAGTTAGCCATACACTTTGTTAAAAAGACGCTTGTGGCAGTGCAAAAGGTATCGTGCCCCACCTGCATGATCTGAATTCCTCCCTTTCCTTCAAAAGTAGCAGGGTTGAATGATATCACTCTATATCCATTATTGGGTAGCGATGGAATGCTCGACCTTTCCATGCTCCTGTACAATGCACGCATCTTCGGGTCATTCATGACGCCTCCGTCATTGGTGCTCTCTGAGTCCCACCACCAGTGTTCTTTGTTTCCAACTTCTTCATATGTCACATATTGCTTTGCTTTGTTGCTCATAACTTTAGGGATCCCGTTTCGTTCCATCCAAGAGGTGATATCCTGTTGCGTTGTATTGCAGTTGGCAAGGCGAGAAAAGTCCTCAAGGTTAGCTTCCAAAATAAGCCTGCACATCCTCCTAATATGGTAAGGCGGGACAGTGGCATCTCTGCTTCCAACTCGGGCATGAACAGGGATTCCTGAAAGGGAATGATTGAGAATAAGAGATGAGTAAATGCTTCATATTTGAAATCAAGTTGTCACAACATGTTATGTTTACCCTTTAAGTGTGACACCAGAAGGTCAACTTCGTTCTCTGTGATGCTTTGCGCAAATATGCCTTTCAGTACAGCGTCGGTATGAGATGCTTGAACATCATGGGTCCACAACACATTGGAATCGGCATAATTCTCTTTTTTAATCCAGCCAGCTTTAGAGAACGAGACAAGGGTTAGGAGATGTTTGGAGAGGGTAAATCTAAAGCGACATTACCCATAGAGACTACTCCGAGTGCACGGTCAGGATAATGAGTAGCTAGCTCCCAAGCACCATGACCTGCAGTGGAAAACCAGGATGAGAGATCTGGTACGCGGTAGTGAGGAGATCCATTCTTACCTCCCATGCTATGTCCAGCATAAATCACCCTTTTTGGGTCCGCCCTGAGGAGTGTGACGGTTAAATTCACCATCCTAAATTGAGTACTAAATGATTTAAGTTTACCTGTAAGCCGTTACTTCTGTGAGAGCGGCAAGCCTTTCTAGTGCTGTCATTGCTGTCCACAGGCCTGTGCCTTCCCAATTATGAGCGCCTGTTTAAAACACAATATTTCAGCTTTGCTTGTCCTGTGCAGCTTACTTCCTGGATGTATCATGATACCATGTCTGCTGGGAGCCAACACCCAGGTATTATCCAACCCAAACACCCAATTTCCTTCAGCATTTTGTTTTTTCTTGCCCTTCTTAGCTGCGTAAGCCATATACTTGTAGCTGTCTGCTTGATTCTGAGCTGCTACTCCTGTTCCATGGAGACTCAACAGTACGGGGCAAGAACCTTGAGTTTTTAAAAAATGAGTTATTCAATTCTGCTGCAGTATCTCCCTCCTCTCTATTTATTCAACCAACCTTTGCATGTTGAGGCAGGAGCAATGGCAGCAGCATGTGATACAGAGCCATCGTGGTCAATAAAAGTGAATACAAAAGATTCGCTGCTCATTTTGCGGCAGCGGAGGGTCATCTCTAGCTTCTGGCGAGATATAACCTGAGAAACAAAATCAACAATCTTGTGTTGATCAGAAACAAAGAAATTTGTACCTTTGAATGGGCCAGGCCAGTTTGTGTGTCCTGATCTGCTACCACAGAAATTGTAAACCGATGAATCCCTTGGCAGCTAGAACTGCCCTGGGGAGGCTCATTCACCAACGCAATACGAAAGGGTATTGGTGCGAGCTGTCCAGGTGCTAAAGAGAATGGAAGATTTCTATGCTCATCATGCAACTTAACTAAGAGATGAGCCAGGAAGAAGTAAGGGTTTGTAATGTAACATCTTCACATGGGCATGAGAAGTGAAAAGAAGTGTGCCAGACCTGTGCTGCTTTGGATCTGTATTTGGATATTCCTGAGCCATTTAGTTGGTTGAGTATTGATTGCAGGCACTGCCATCCAATCTGAGAAAACGCGCCCATCAAGAAGATCCGGAGCAAACTCTGGCGCGTAAACTAAAAGGCTTCCCAATTCCTGTTATATGTATTCTTTAATGAGTATTACCTATGGCAAACCTTAAATCATCCGCTCCTGTCTTCTTACCGAAGCCTTAATGATTTGGCACTGCAGTGATGCTGTCACTTTTGCTCGCACTCTTATGCGTAGGACATGTAGACCTGCCAAAACACAAATCACATTCGTAATGCAATAGAAACATTGCTACAATGAACGTATTGATTTACCTCTGGATAGCCTTATTGGGAACCATCCCCTGCCACTGGCATAAATGTCAGCTGCCAGAGTCACATTATCAACGTGTATAGTGTGCACATAATCACATTTGATCAGATAGTCGCCATCCTCATTAACCTATGCAACAAGAACCCTTAATGAAAAGAAATAAAAGGATAAGAAACACAAACAAATGAGTCGCAAGTACAATGAAGTCGCCAACAAGCCATCCTTGCCATTCAAGCACTGGCATAGAGCTCAGTGATTGCACCAGGAAGTTCCAGTTAACGTTATTTGGGGTCAGTGTCATCTTTCCCACATGGTCTGCTGTAACTTTGGACCATTTTACTTGCCTGAGAGTTGAAAATAGATGTTAGTGGATATGTAACACTTATTCCTGTGTGTTGTGTGTGGTTAGCCGTGCTAGACTTGGCGTAGTGACTGTGAGCTTAGCTCGTTGGCCAAATCCACCAGGAAGAGAGGAGGAGAGAGAAAAACAGAAATGAGAACTGAACCTACCCACCATCTGCCAATTCACTAAAATATGTAGAAGTATCTGCTCTTGGAATTCGTTGTATTCCTGTCAAAGAGTGGCATGAAGAGAGGAGGCATGATGAGGCCATAATGCCATGGCGCACAACTTTCTTGGAAGTTCAGAGTTAAGTAGGAGAAGCTTGTGGGGAGTACCGCCGAAGGACTCCAGTGGGTCTCCATCTATCTCGTTCTTGCCAACCGGGAAGGGTCCAATGAAGTCCCATTCATGGATGTGGCGTGAGCATACACCTTCAGATTAGTGTCGTGTGTGTGTGGAGAGGGAGAGAGTTGGAACTTAGCAAGAGAGGTTCACCCCCCCCCCAAATGCATCGCACGAATTTGATCTACTTACCCCCAGAGACAAGTGCTTGCTGAAAGCAGAGATCTGCTTTGTCCATGCTAATGCCTGAAGAAACAACGCAACAGAGTTGAGCCTACACACGCTGCACACGCACAGAGAAAGGGGGCAACCTTCAGCAGCAAAGGTATGGCCCAGGGCCGACCAGAGATGGGCTGATGTAGCGCCTTGTTGGTTAAGATTTAGAGAAGATTGGGCCTTGTGTGGATGCATCAGCTGGACAAGGCATGCTCTGGCTTGGCCAAACTGACCTGAGTTCCATAGATCGTGCAGCCAACCCAGCGAATGAGCGTTTGAAGGCTGGGCTGAAGCTTGGTTGCATTGAATGCTGTTGGCAGCGATCTCTTCCGTGATATCAAAAATTAGTTGTTGATGTTGCTGCTGCAGGTTGTTGGCCCGCAAGAAGGGCACCAAGCTGACCACAAGCAGTGTGATGATAACACAAGGTGCACATTGCAGTCCTGGCATTACTTTAATCTGTCATCACAACTAGACCCCCCCCCGCTATGCACAAAATTAAAACCAATCCACACACATTTATTTATTCAATTGATCCAAACAAAACAAAACAACACCTGAGAACACTTCAATCAAACTTGATGATGATGATTCAGGGCCAGAGATAAACTTTAAGCCCCCCCCCCGCCAAGTAAACAGACAGCAAGTGTGCATTTGTGGAATACATTCAGAATGCGATAGATCGAAGGGACGACGACGAAGATCAGGTACCCCCCCCCCAAACCCCAACATTCAGTGTCGCTGCAGCAGTCCAAGAGAAGGTGAAGAGAAGAACTCCCAGGCTACTCCAGCATCACTCCCAGAAGTGTGGTGTTTTGTTTTTTTAGTCCTGATATGAGGCATACCTCGTGTGTTGTTGTCTTTAGACCCAACCAATGCAGTGCACCCCCAGACTCGCAATCCAGGGACTAACCTTTCACAACTGTCACATTTCTTTAAAAAAGGTAAACACTCCCAAGAGGCGTGGACCACATTACGAGGGCCAGTCTTGTGGCCACACCCTTCTGTTCTCTCCTTCTCTCCTTTCATAATACTCCAAAGAAAGAGTCATCAGACTATGGCCGGTTCTAGGGATTTCAGTCTTGTTGTGGCCCTGTTGGTATCTGTGTTTGTGGTGCTGAGTCTGGTCTACGAGGCTGGAGCATGTAACTCAGAGTGTGCAAGAATGTGTGGCTCGCTGTGTGATCACTACAACTGCCACGATTGTTGTGTCGTGGAAAATCACTGTACCCAGGGCGGATGCAACTGTGGACCTTCTGGAGGCAAAGGGCGCAAGCGTACTCCCTGGTTCCGAGAGGAGATACAAAGGTACTCCCGGGGGCCCACAGAGGGACTCTCTCAACTACTCCTTTAGCTACAATTTTCCTAACAATTCAAGTTACTCCCACCAACATTCAGCGCCCTCATCACCCTGGACGGTGAGGTCACCAAGGCCCAGTTCATAGATCTACTCCACCTGCCTACGGATGACTTCCAGGTCATGGAGCTCAAACACATCGCTGTCTGCAAGAACGGAGACTCCTGCAGGAGCGTACCTGAAGGCTGGGCGTTCAATGAGCCGGAGAAATGGAAGGCCAGTCCCGGATCTCACAGCCTCAAAGGCAAAGTGTTGGTACTCACACCTCGCAACTCCCTAAGGCTCCTGTAATGTTGATGATAATAATAACAGTAATATGTTGTTGACTTGACAGATTGCAGAGGACCTCTATCAGATCTTCGCTCGTCCAGTCAATGGACTTCAGGTGGTCTCCGTGGATAAGTCGGAGGTCCAGGCAGACGGCAAAGTGATGATCACCTTTGAGTACCTTCTGCCCAGCAGGAGTGTGGGAATCATTGTCGAGGAGTTCGTCAACAAGGCCATCGCCGCTGTCCAGGGCCAAGACACCACCAACAGGTATCAATTAAATTAATAGTATATATATATATATACATACATTGTTTGTGGCATTTGTTGAATCCAAACCCCCCAGGAGAGACTCCCGCCAGGCGTTGGCACCCTTCCAGGTCTCCTTTGTGGTAAACACCGCCCAAGGTACCAACCAACCAACTCCCAACTACACTCCCTCGCGTCTCTCTCCTCTGAGTGTGTGTCTACAAACTCCCTCTGTTCCTTTCACATCTTGTCATCGTCAAACCACAACACAACACAAACAGATCTGAACACCTACGTGGCGGCCCTTCGCACAGTGCCCGGAATCAACAAAATCGATGTCAAGCCACGTGAGTCGCCCCTCACTCCCACTGTGTTGTGACAACAACACCCAGATGTCCACAAACACGTGTGTGATCTAACCCCCTTGACTCTGCAGTTGAGCAGCCAGCGCTAGTCGGGAGTGGAGGAGGTCTCTCGGATGGGGCGGTGGCTGGTATCATCGTAGGGTCCGTTGTGGGAGGACTGCTCCTTGTGAGCATCATCGCGGGAGTAACCGCTGTCGTTGCCACCAAGGTGTCTCAGCGTCAGGGAGTGTCCACCAAGGCGGGAGCAACTCGCTACGTGGCAGTGCCCGTGGAAGCCGATGTCGCCATGACCCCACTGACAAAGAACTACAACTGACAAAAGAGAAGAAAAGAAAAGTGTCCAAAAGAGAGAGAACGGGAGTGAGTGAGAACGGGAGTGAGTGTGATCCAGTTCATACCTCCGCACATCCCAACCCCAACAGGAGTTGAAAAAAATTCCAAATTCAGTAAAACACATTTCTATTAATCCTACAAAGTATACAACTTTTGAGTTGTTGAGAAAGTCCATAAATATATCTAAATATATAAAAATAATATATGTACATGGTTGGAAATTGAGTCAGTTATTGTTCTTCTTCTTCCATATCCACACCTGGAATGTAAATATAATATATATATATGTGTGTGTTAAGGTTATATAATGTTACATGACAACATTCCCTGTCTGGACCTCCAGGGCAGGTTGTAGGCGGCCACGGCGTTCCTGCCCAGGATCTTGGCTTGAGTCTGGAGTGGGAACTTGGCCAACCAATCCATCACAACGCCCATGACCTTCGGGTAGCTTCCCGCGACCAGGCAGACGGGCCAGTCGGATCCTATCATCAGTCTGTCCTCACCAAAGCAGGAGTAGGCGGCATCCAGGTACTCCACAAAGTGTCCATGCTCCCAGTGCTTCCAGTCGGCCTCGGTGACCATCCCTGAAAGCTTGCAGTACACGTTCTGGAATTGAGCCACCCGGCGTAGATCCTCCCTCCATGGACATAGTATTTGATCCTTGATGAAGGGCTTGGCGATGTGGTCGATGATGAACGTCTGCTCGGGGAACTTGCTGACCAGCTCCAAGGCCACAGGCAGGTGTCTGGGAAAGATGAGGATGTCATATGTGAGCCCATACTTCTTCAGTAGCGCGATGCCACGAAGAAACTCGGGCTTCATCATCAAACGATCGTCAGGTTCGTCTTGTAGGACGTGCCTCACCCCAACAAACTTCTTGTCATGCACAAACTCTTGCAATTGCTCGTCCACTTTTTCTGACTGCAAGTCCACCCACCCTACCACCCCTTTTTGTTTCAAACCACAGATTAATCTAAAGCTTGTAACAAAAATGATTAAAACGTAGTGGGAGATGAGAGAATGAAAAACTGTGAATAAGAGGGGCTACCTTTTATGAAGTCGTTAGAGTGGGCCAGCTCGAGAAGATACCTCGTTTCTTGCAGAGACTGCCTGGCCTGCACAGCCACAGAGCCTTGGAAGTCGATTCTCTGCTGCTCAGCCTTGAGATCAGAGGGACCAAAGGATCTCTGGAGGGGGGCCATCGCATCATTGATCCAAGGGTAGTCTTCTGCTCTGTAGTCCCAAAAATGTTGGTGCGAATCTACCTTGAGGAAAGAAGAGAAATGATGATGGGCACAGTCAGAGCTGTTCATTCTCAAGGACCTTGTCCAACGAAGGCTAGTTCAACTCAATTGATAGCGTGGTGGTGTGTGTTGTGGTTTGCCTCTCTCTTTGTTTATCTCTTCTTTTTTTTTTTTTTTTTTTGAGCCCTTTGTCGTGGTGCAACCACAACGAGGTCACACCGTTTGCAGTTGTGTTGCGTTCTTTTTCTCTGCCAATCTTTATTTAACGTCGACAACTGTTAAAACCAGTCGGAATCAGAAAATCGAAAGAAATTCGGAACTTTTCAATTTTATGATTTTTGGTTGGCAGTTCCTCCTCGCATTCCGGATTAAAATTTTTCCACTTTTCGACTAAAATGCGATTGATTCAATCAATCGAAATGGTTGGAATGCTGAAAAATAATGTTCCGCATTCCATTCTTCCTTACAATTTTACTTTGATCTGGTCAAACTGTTGCAACACCTATTTTTTTTTCAAAGTGTCCCACCAAGGCTGCTGACCAGACAGAGGCAGGATATAATAGAAATATCTGGGTGTTTGTTTTTTTAGTGTTTTGTTTTGTTTACATTTCCCATTGCCCCAACACCGCCCTCTCGTCCACCCGCCCGCCCTCAATAACCTGTTGTTACACGTTTGTTGCCTTTGGCTTCTTTTTCCAAAGCCAAAACATTAGCTTTCAGAAGGAACGAGACTTTCCTTCTCACGCTTGTGTTTGGCAGCTCTTAGGCACGCTTTGTCTTCTTGCTGGCCTTCATAATCTTGTCTTCTTCCTTCTCGCCCATGAACTCCATCGGCTGTTTTTCAGATGACCTGCTGCTGGTGGTTGTAGTAGTAGAAGCAGTGGTGGTGGTGGTGTTGGTGAGAGACTGATTCTTGATTTGGGTGCTGTCCCACTTCCTCTTCCTGGTGGTGGCCATCTTGTGAGCATGGCCGTTCGTTCTGCACTCGGTAATGAGCTTTACAACGTTGACCTTGTCAAAGGACGCGGGGTAGCCATTGTGTCCAAAGCCTTCGTCGTCTTCATCACCATAGGATCCATACTCACTGCTGTAAGTGTCTTTGCCAACAGCCACAGCGCCATGATGAGCATCAGCCATCAACTCGCCGTCCTTGCTCATATTCACAGGGTACTGATATGTGCCACTGTGCAGCAGAGTCGTGGAGTTGAGGTCTGCCCCGAAAGACAGCAAGAGTGATACTATTTCCTTATCTTGTTTGTGCGCCGCCCAGACCAGGCTATTCATCTTGTGGCCATCTCTGGAGTTGATATCAGCCCCGTGATGAATGAGCAGTTCTATGATCTCCATCTTGACCTTCAAGTTGAATCCTCCCCAGCGCACAGCGGCTATTAGTGGTGTACCTGTGACGGCCCCGGCAGTGTAAGAGAAACGAAAAATAATATCTCTTGTCTTTGAAGAAAGAGCATACCATCGCCATTTCTCTTTGCTGCATTGATGCAACTGGCCGCGCCGTTTGAAAGAAGAATCTTTACTATCTGGAATATGGTGGATTCATAAGTTGAGCTGTTTACAATTTACAGAGGCTGAATCAGTTAGATCGAATTACTCACTTTCTTATGCCCGTATTGACAACTGATGAATAAAGGAGTGGGGTTGTCTGCTTTATTGTCTGTGCTGAAGTGTATGTCAGCTCCATGTGAAATTAAAAGCCTCACTAAGTCTGTATGACCATAGCGGCATGCCTATTAAGAAAATGTCAGTGATTCAACTCCAACTAAAGCATCTACTGGCACACCACAATACATCTCTTTGTTTACCTTGAGCAGAGGTGTTTCATCTTCACATGCGATATCAATCATTGCACCATGCGAAATCAAAACCTCAGCAACTCCAGTGATACCATTTATCGCTGTCCATATGAGAGGTGGGTAGCCAAAGATAGGGGTGTTAAGATCAGCCCCATGTGAGACGAGCATTTCAACAACTTCCTTGTGTCCTCGTTTCACACTGGGTAATAAATGACAACCAGACCGTTAAACAACGTCTAGGGCCAAAGAGCATATATAAGTAACCAAACCTGTCAATAAAAGGCACCAGAAGAAGCGGACTAAGTGAAGATGGTTTGTTTGTAGTTGCAGGAGCGTCTCTATACTCTTTGTGTGACACTATAGTAACGATGTCGTGCATATTTTGAAGTGACTGGGCCAAATAGTCGTTGTTAGGCCTGGGGCAGAGAATCCTCGTAAGAGGTCGGTTTCTACTATTGTTACAAAGATTGCGACAAGGCTGTTTTTCATGCGGTGAGAGTATGCTTTTAACTATGGGCCAGAAACCTAACAGCCATTGATATTGCACAGGTGAGCGAAGGGAAGCACTAATTAACGCAGGACAACAAAAGAATGAATTACCTTTACTGCTGGCCCATTCAAGCAGCTCTTTAGCTTCCTTTTTTGTTCGTGGGGCCAGCCTGTTGAGTACGTTCACAATTGCTCGCTTCCACTTTCTCCTCTCCTTTTCCTCCTTCTCATTTTGAAAGAACTCACGCAGCTCTAATACCACTTTAATACATTCTGACTTCCAGATGTACGTTCTCCCTCTGTGTTTATTCAAAAGAATTGTTTATAAATCCGTTACGATGCAGCACAACATAAAGGGCGAATTGAAGATGGTCAAACCCTGGTGAACGAGACACATTCTCATTGCATGGTACTCGGATACTTCTTATGTTGCCAAATGATCGTATGTACACATGGCGCCATAGTGTTTCTTCTCTTTCGCATACTAAACTCCTCCACAGCCTGTAAACGAATACTATGAACATCAATTGTACTATAGCGACCTGGCTAGCCAAGAGCGCCGTTGCCAGTCGTGTTATTCAGCCCCCCCCCAAAAAAAAGGGGGGGAGGGAATACAGAGAAGAGAAGGGCAAGATTACCTGCAGACGTTCGAAAACTTCCCAACAACATGTGGAGGACAATAGGAAAGAATGTGGTAAATGATTTCAGCTGGAAGATCAACCATTCTGTCTCAATTTCAAGTCCAACAGCCAGCTGGCTTAAGAAAGATCATTGGAAAACAAAAATAAGAGCATTCAGCACGTTTCAAATTCTTTGCACAAGAAGGAAGGGGGGTAAAGTTACCTTTTGGCAAGGGTTACCCCTGCACAGCTGCAGGAGCTTCGCTATCCTTCACGTCTTGAATTGCTTTGTTGTCAACTACAAAAGATTCTGGCCTGATTCTTTCAAGTGCCCTCAATTCTTGGCCCCACACTAGTTGACCTTTGGTTTTCCTTCGAGGTTGACCTTGGCTTGCTGCTCAGGTATTCAATTCCAAGTATTTCCTTGCTTCGTTCGGTCGTGGGAATGGCAGCCCAAATCGTTTGTTTTGTTTTATTTGGCTAGCGCGCAAGCAAAGAGAAAGGGGAAAAGAATGTGTGACCAGAAATAAAGTTCTCCCCCAAACGAACGCCACCGGCGTGTCCTCCTTGCAACAACGACAACAACAAAAACGAGGAAAGCTCTCTGTCCTCTCGAGTAGTGGGGTGTTATTTACGGCGCTGGGGGGCGTCGTGGGTTATTATTCACACACACGCCAAGCCAGTTCTTGCTTGCTTTTTCTTGTTGTTGCCTCCTCCTCCTCCTCCTCTTCTTTTTCCCTTCTTGTGTTTCCTCCTGCCCCCTCCCCCCCGGTGGCTCCATATCTGGCGTAATCTCGGGCACTCAGCACAGTGTGCGGTCAATTCGAGCAGAAATCCTGCAATGGTAGACTCAGCCATCTCCTTAACACCGCCACCCCCACTGGATTTCATCCGCAGAACTCCGAAAACCAATAAAAATTCATAAAATATGTTTGGAAATATGGTTGGAAATACGGGAAAATTCCTGCCAAATATTTTCACCTTAAAAAGAACTTTCCGGGGGCGGGGGGGACTTATCAATCAGATGCAGAAGTGTAGAATGAAAGAGAGATTGATTGATTGATTGATGATGCTTTTTGAGGTCTCGATGTTAATAGTAATAAACAATGCCATGATGCAGGCCGATTTGCATTTGTTTTCTTTAAGAAGGATCACATTTTTTGAGGCGCATAGAGAATTTCTTGCTTGATTGTAGCATGGGACAGATGATAACAAACGCTGATTTATAACTTATAATTGCCCCAAAGTTCTTCTCAGGTTTTGGTGAAACTGTTCGCTCACTTCCCCTCTCAGTTCAGAGGATTTGAAATGGGCGAATGTGGTGTTCTGTTTGAAATTTCTGAGGAAGTGGTTTGCATTTTGGATAGAATCAAGCACAGATTTCGCAGATTTGGCATCAACCTTAAACCTTTACATTGATGAATCAAAAGGGAGAACATTGACTTGTCAAGGTGCAGCCTAAATCTGCATATTTAATTGCCATTTTTTTCCCCCCTCTTTCAAACATTCAGTTCGTTGATTAACGACGAGATCAGTTCAATCATTTCAAATGAGCTCTCTGAAGAAGAAACCAGTTGAAAAAGAGAGGAGCGCAAGAAAGCTTTTCAAATCTCTGTCTTTCAGGGACCGAAAGGTCAAGAAGAAGGCCCAAAAAGATCTGAAAAAGGCAGAGAAAGGCAGAAGGCAAGAAGAAAAGGCCCTCAAACAAGGTAAGAGAGAGTGATTTGATTTCTGCATGCAGGTGTGCATTTTTTTTTCCCTATCCTTTGATGAATGAACAACAGGGACACGCATCATCATCATCATCTCTTTTTCATTGCTTGATTTTGAAGGTGTGCTGACTTGCTTGCTTGCTCCTCTTCAGAGCTGTCTCTGCGAGCAGACAAGGGCACACATCAACTCTTCTTTACTGCTGTCAAGGCTGGGGACATCCAAACAGTACGCAACTTTCTCAAGAAAAAGAAAGCCTACATCAACACAAGGGACTACTACAATGCTACTCCTCTCATGCAAGGTAGAGAGACAACATCCCTTCTTTTTAAAAATTTGAATCTAAGATGCAATCAAAGTGTTGGATTAAATCACATCTTCTTTTCAAAAAACCAAGCCGTGTTGCATGGCCAAGCCGAGCTGGTGAGGTTCTTGTTGGATCAAAAGTCTGTGGCGATTGATGCCAAAGGGCCAAGAAACAGGACAGCCTTGCATCTGGCCGCCTTCATCGGCCGCGCGGTAAGTTCTTAACATCTTTCAAGAGATCATCATTCTCCATTCATTCATTCATTCATTTTCAAACCATCAAGAAGCACTTCTTCGCTTAATCTTCTTCAACACTTGTATGTGTGTGTGCATAGGATCTAGTGTCGCTTCTGGTCAATGCAAGCGCTCAAGTCGATGTGAGAGATGACGATGGGGTCACGCCACTACAGATTGCTGCGTGGGAAGGCGACCTTCGAACTGTTTCAGGTACTCAGCTTCGGTCCACACTTCATCTTCTTCAACAATAACCATTCAACACACCACATCGTGATGATCAGATACATTCAACAACAAGAGAGAGAGAGAGAAAGAGAAAGAGGGAAGAAGAAGAAGAAGCTTGAGTTCGTTGAACTTTCGTCTTCTTCTTGCTATCTGCATCAACGAGATTGATATCAAGAACTGAAGCAGATAGAACTCTGTGAATGATCTTCTACATCATCTCATTCATCATTATTATTCTCATGTGTTGCATTTGTATAACAACTTCAACTATAACTACAGTGCTGGTTGCAAGTGGAGCAGACGTCAATTTAAGAGATGTCGAAGGGAGCACTGCACTACACAAGGCAGCACTGGCCGGGCACTACGACATCATCTTGCGTCTCATACAAGCGAAAGCAGAGGTAAGAAGAAGATGAAGAGAAGAAGAAGAAGAAGATGAAAAAGAAGAAGATGAATGAAAAGGCTTTCATTCCATTCTGGTGAACCATTATCTATATTGACTCCTCTGTTGTTAGATTGATAAAGTAGATGCAGAAGGAGGAACTGCGCTTCACAACGCCATCTTTGGAGGCCACTACCAAGTTG
>MRZZ01002504.1:0-16702 GCA_002025285.1 Acanthamoeba comandoni | reverse complement strand
CAACAACAACAACAACAACAACATCAACAAGAAAGAAAGTGCCTTCTGTTCCACGAAGCTCCAAAAAGCATTGATATCCAAAAGTACAATAAAAAAGAAATTAAATTTTTGCACCGTGAACTGCA
Organism: Acanthamoeba comandoni; assembly: GCA_002025285.1. Taxonomy (NCBI): domain Eukaryota; phylum Discosea; order Longamoebia; family Acanthamoebidae; genus Acanthamoeba; species Acanthamoeba comandoni. Next base: position 16,577 of record MRZZ01002504.1, on the reverse strand, counting down.
AAAGGATGATGGCCTTGAAGTGATGGACCATGTGCATGTGATTGTTCGGTTCATCAACCACCTCTGTTCCTTCTATCATGCGTCTGTAAACAGTGGAGAGGCATCATTTAGAGACTCTTCATTGTACTCCGCACGCATTCAAGGCCAAGACAAAAGATGCCTGTCCCGAATTCAAGGAACCGCATAGTGGTGGTGGTGGGGGTGGTGCAAACAAGAGAGCCAAACATGGCACAGATGTGAGACCCAAGGAGCATCTCGTGTACAGCATCATCTGCACAGTCTCGCATGATAATACGGCAGGATCTTGTCGCTGGGCCACGTCGTGTGGTGCGGATTGGTGTCATCTGGCTTTCAAGGCTGCGGCAGCCAGTAGATACAAAGAACTTCTTCACGCAATGGTGTGCGCATTTCTTCATTTTCGCCCCTTCAGACAGTGTGTTCTGGCCATGGACACATCGCATCATGGTTGACAGCTTCGCGGTTTTGGTGTTTGATGTCCCTGGCGATCCTCCCGAATGCCGCTGTTGTGATCCCGACGACGCACAGAGAGTGGTCGCTATGCTCGCGGTCTCCAACAACCAAGGTGACCACGCTGGCTATGACCGCCCATCCACTCTCTCAATCATTTGATACATCTTGAAGCTCATGACTCTCTCTCYTCCCCCCCCCCTGCAGCCACTTCACTTGCGACCGTCAGCCATTCGACCCCTACCTCGTCGATAGTGACCACTAGTCCTCCTTCTCTCATCACTTTGTTCTCTCGCAAGCAAAGCGGCTGAAAGTAAGCGCACGCAAAATGTGCCAGCCCATGTTCATGACGACCCTCGACTCTCTGTCCTTGTGGTCATCATGGTCACCGGCGGCCGTGTCGTGACATTGTGGCCTGATCACTTTGTTCACGAGTGTCATGGGCAACTTTCAAATATATTTTTTGTTCTTGGGAAAAAGTGCGAGCTCATGGACAAGCACGTCCCTGACATGCAGTCAGCTTGTCGCGACCTCTTCTTAGCCACGAGCTGGTGGACTGGTTTAACCATTTGTCTTTTGATGTCTCAAGGACAGCAAGCACATCGTGTTGCTGCAAGAGCTAAGCTATTTGTTGATTAACAAAGAAGAAGGGAGCAGATTGCCCTGACAGCTTTTTTCATGAGAAGAGACACGTAGCAATGGCGCAAGCATGGCGCTCTCATCTCTCTGAGGAGCATGAGTGTTGCCAACTTTTGGAGAAGGAGGAGGAGGAGATGTCTCTTGTCCTTCGCTCTCATGGAAGGCAAGACCAGCGCGCTTGGGGTCGTGTGTTCTTTGCTTCCTTTCAGAAGTCCAAGGACAGCAAGATCGTGGCGCACTTGGTCGCTTGTGCTCATCGTGCTCACCTTTGTTCCCACGGAAAGCATTGTTGTCGTGGCCATCCTTTGTCTCTTGAGACAGTGTCGTCAGAGTGCTTGACGCCCTTTGTCCTCGAGGAGAAAGTGTGTTGACAGGCTCGTCCATCTCCCGATCTCAATGAGCGTGTTTGTCATGGATTTCCGTCTTCTGTCTGCAAGGAGAGCACCGAGAGGGCTACATTGTTTTCTCGCATCGAAGGAAGTGCTGATAGGGTTGTTCATCCTTTGTTCTCAAGGAGCATGTGGACAATGTTGCTGTCATTTGTCCCCAGTGAGAGCGTTGACTGACCTCAAGGATGGCGTCGAGTGAGCTGTCCATCCTTTGATCTCAACGAAAGCAGTGACAGGCCCGACAACCTTCGACAATGAGGACAGTGGTGGCAAAGTCACCATCCCTTGGTCTCAAGGAGAGCGTCTGGAGCTCCCTCCGTCTCATGGCCCCAACCAAAGCAGTGACAAGATCGCTGTCCTCTGACCTCAGGGAGCGCATTGGCAGGGTCACTAACCTTTGGACTCAAGAAAAGTGTTGACAAAGTCGCTGTCCTTTGGTGCCAAGAAAAGCGTTGACACGCTCGCCATCCTTCAGACGCAAGGAGAGCGTTAACAAGGCTGCCATTCTTTGCCCCAAAGGAGAATGTTAACAAGGTTGCCATCTTTTGGCCTTGAGGAGGCGATGATGTGGTCGCCACACTTTGACATCCTCGAGGAGAGCGTTGGTATGGTCACCATCCTTTGTTCTCAAAGAGAGCGACGATATGGTTGCCATCCTTTGGCCTCCTCAAGGAGTGTAATGACAAGGCTGCCATCCTTTGCCCGCAAGGAGCGTGTTGACGAGGTTGCTATCCTTTGCCATCAAGGAGGGCGTCGCGAGGGACGTCATCCTTTAACCCCAAAGATGGCTATGATACAGTCGACATCCTTCGGCCTCGATAAGAGTGCCAATGGTGTTGCTCATCCTTCGGTCTCAAAGTGGTGTTGACATGTTCGCCATCTTATGATTTCAAGGGGACGTCAAGAGGGTCGCTGGCCTTTGGGTTCAAGGGGCGCGTTGACTTTGAGGAGAGCACTGATGCTCTTTTTGTGCTGCAGCCCTCTCTCCTCTGAAAGCAAATAAAGATCAAGGTGAATTGAAAAAAAAAAGATGTGGTGCCTCGGAAAAGGGTGTGCTCTATAGGTAAAGGGGTCTTTGCTTGCGTGGTCGCCTGCGAGAACAAAGTCACTCTTGGCACAATTATACCGCATAAGAAGAAAAAGGGAAAGTCAACACCCTCTCCTCGTGCAGCTATATTTCTTGCTTGTCGAGCATGACATCAACCGGTTCATTCTTTGGAGGAGCGGGGGTCAACGGGAACACCCTCACTGGCATCGCAGCCTCTCCGCGCCGTACTTCCTTGCGACCATCGAGCGCCATCTCGGCCGGCCTTGTGCCACCCTCCAGCGCTGCTGCTGCCGCGCCCGCCGCTGACTTTTCTGCAGGATCGCCTTCCATCAGCCAACTGGTCGCTTCGCTCAAAAAGACTGCCTCCCCCGCCGCGATAGCCACCCAACGCAAAGAGGTCCTTGAATCCGCCTCCTCTCAACTCCCCTTGCTGTCGCAAGTGCCGCCTGCTGTAGCTACGCCCAGCTTTCTCCAACTCCCTGCATCTACTGGTTCAGCCGCTCGGCGAGAATCTTTGTCACTAAAAGATGGTGACGGCTTCAACAACGGCCCCCATTATTCGAGTGCCAAGGGGTCCCTCAAGCTTCAGAGTGCAAGAGGAGCAGCTGGTGCCGGTTCCCCCGTCGGAAGCCATGCTCGCAGGAAGAGCCTCGTGGAAGCCATCCAGGGTGTACAAGACGACATGGACAAGGTGAATAGTGTTGTCGCGAGCGAGCTGCCCGAGTTGGCATCTGAAGTGCAGGCATTAGCTATCTCTGTCGCGCTGCCCGTCATCGAATCCAAGGTGCTCAGCGCAGCCGCTCGCAGCCGCGCCTTGAGCTCCGCTGGAGCCCAATTCGTTGCTGATCACGTCCACCCGCCTCAGCCCGAGAGTGTGCAGGAGACCCTCCACCGGGTCGGCGATGTCATCCGCCACGGCTCGCACGCTACAGAGAACAACGTGCCAAGCTCTCCCAAGAGGAAGAGCTCGCTGAGCGCGAAAGCTGCCAGTGTCTTTGGCTCCCTCGGGCTCGGATCCGCGGCGGTGGCAGCCAAGTCTCACGTCGACTCTCTCGGCGCCGCCTTGAGCGACAAGCTCTCTGGCTCCTTTGCGTCAGCAGGCATTGCCAACACACAGGCAGCACTGTCGCATCAGGCCCACATGATCACCACCAACATCAACACGCTCAAGCAAAAGAGAGAGGAGCTGATCCAGACGCTCAGCGGGTTGGACGAACAGATCCAGGCGCTCGAGGACCAGTCCGCAACGATCAAGGTATCCACAGCCTACGGCAGCGCCTTGCCAGCGAGCGGCGGGCTCGACGCCGCCCCTATTGGTATCCCCTTGAGCCAGAGCCACCTTGGAAAAACCGTGGGAAGCGCACGCTCGCAGAGGGCCAGCCTCCTGCAGAGCCAACTGTTGAGCCAACAGCCACTGGACAACGCTCCGATCCTCACCAACGCTGGCCAAGCCCTGACACAAGCGGCCAACAAAAGTAAGAGGACCTTGAGCAACAAACTTGCGTCTCTGCGCCAATCTTTTGCTCAGTGAGAAGCGCCCGCACAATAAATATATGATCATTTGCGTGCAAAAAAAGAATCCTGATGTCTCATCCTTTTGTCATGGTCAGTCGCAAAGTGTCTTCTCCCGAGTGCGGGACGACGTACGCCTACATCACTTGCCGCGGCAAAGAGTGCTCGAGCTGCTGGAGCGTGAATGCGTTGATCCTAAATGTTTGATGCCTTGTGGAAAGATCAAGCGCCGGTTTGGACTCCAAAACTGGAGGTGTGGCAAATTGCACGGAGAGACGCTAACATACTACACCAACGATGAGCTGCAAGCCGCGAGACGCAAGCCTTGTACAGGCATGTGTTTGTGCCATTTGAAGCGCTGGGAGATGTTCGACAATGGCATCCCGTGCGGCATCAGAGAATACTTGCTTGATGGGAGGGTCAAGATGATCTCCACCGTTGACGCCAAGGGGACAGAAGAATTACTTTCTTTACTTTGACAAGCAGGGCGCTCTCATTGAGACATCCATCGGATCAGGGGGGTCAACCATGTGACGGGCCATGGGATAAACGACGTGCTTTGCCACTGAGGCAGGGCACAGACGATGAGTTGATGAGGCGCAAAGAATAAAAAAAATTGTACACATGCGTGCATGCATGTTGATCAAAATAATATATCTCTCTTGACAAACAAAGGGGACATGCAAGACATTCGCACACACGATCAATTCAAGAGGGATCTCATGTTCTATCGCCGGGTCGATGAGCACCTCTTGCAAGAGGACGTGGGCCTCGTGATTGACCTCGGCTGTGGTCGGGCGCCCGCGTTGCGTAACCTGCGCACGGTCGCGAATGACATTGTCACATACGTTGGCGTCGATATGGACGAGTCTCTCATCGCAGAGCTTACAGACAAGTGCGAGCCCAGGTTTGTGTTCTTGCACAAGGACCTGCGCAAAGATCCCATTGACATTCAAGAATCACCCAAGACGATGTTGGTCGCGCGCGATCTCTTTTCGGGTGACAATTCTGTGAGCAAGGACGATGCCTTGAAGATCTTGCGCAACTTGGCCGCGCAGTGGCCTTTTGACTTGCTCTTGTTGAATGGCACGATGGACGCCAGCGGCGACACACAGATGTTGGACGTCGAGCTCGCGCTGGGCCTGATCGACCACTGGGGCACATGTGCCACAGGCAAGGAGTATTACATCCTCTTGAGCAAGAAACAGTTGCACAAGAACCTCGAGCTCTTCTCTGGCGCCTTGCGCACATGCGGCCACACACTGATGTGCACCAAGCTCCTATCGCACTGGCACAGTGCAACAGAGTTGCCGCACGTCGAGCCAAGCAACATGGACCGCGTCGTGATGCCGTATCACTGCGGCCCCAAGATCCCCACGAGCATCTTCCTCTTCACAGACCCAAAGACGACAAGCGATGAAGCCACCCTGCCGTTCACCCAAGCGGGGGGGTTCGGTCATGTCAGCTGCAACGCCAATTTCCACGCGCTGGCCGACAGGAAAAAGGCCGCCCGCCTGGCGCTGAACCTCTTTGGCGGCGTGGCCGTGATCGCCGACAGCCAAGGCGTCATTCGTATCACTCCCCAGCAAGTCAAGTATATCTTGAGCGCATTCGCCAGAGCGAGTGCTATCGCTACCATGGACATCAAGACCACGCATCTGGGCGACCTGCTGATTGCATCGACCAAGGGCCATCCGTGGGTGAGCGTTGACAAGAACGCGCCATACACTGAACTCCATCCTGTTGACAATGCAACCTGCTCCACCATCGCAGGGCCCATCATCTTGATCCCTCATCAATAAAGAAATACAAAGATAGTTGAAGCGCTGCTTTATTTGCTTGTGTCAGATGAAGAGTGGGGTTTTGCCAGGCGGTTCGTACTCGCGGGAAGACTCCTTCTTGGTCGTGGGTTCCTCCTTGCGGTGGTGGTGGCGATGCTTCTTTTTCTTCTCCTTCTTCTTCTTTCTTTTTCTTTTCGTCATCATCTAGGGTGATATCCTCGGCGCGCTGGTTCACCTTGGCGGCCCTTTTCGTGACGCTCGCAAGTTGCTTGTTTGGAGGTCCAAAGGCGTCAGCGATGCCGCGCTTGAGGTCGTTGGGGTCAAGTATGCCCACGAGGCTTGGCTTGTTGTTGACAGACGACACAGGTTCAGGGGGAGTCTCCTTGCGCAAGTTGTCCTTGGATGACAATGAGACAGACGTCTGCACTCCAAAGATTTCGCGCCGCTGGCCGAGCGTGAGCTGTTCGTTGATGGCGGCCTGGACGGTGTGCGAGGTCTGCTGCTTGGGAGGCTGGCCGAGCGGATCTTCTTCGGTGAGCGCGTAGCTCTGCAGCTTGTAGATAGATTGGTTGTTATGGTCATCAAGATCAAAGAGCAACTGCGGGCTGGATAGCATCGGGTCCAAAGGCACGACGGCGCCATCGTCGTCACCGCATGATATCATCATGGGGTCGGCGAGCGTCAGCACATTCTCTAGTTCGTGTTGCGTGTGTTGTGCGTAAGAGTAGGAGGCCTGCCAGATATCCAAGAGGCTCTGGAAGGCGTACGTGAACTCGGCCAGGGCAAAGCAGTTCTCGCTCGTGACCTTGGTCGCCCTGACGAGGATATTGAACTGGCGAATGCACTCGGTGGCTCGCCCAAAGTGGGACTCGTCCGAGCCGTCGTCGCAGTGCACGAGCATGCGGGTGCTGTGTTCCAAGTTTTGCACGACCAAGTTGTTCTCGATGTCGGCCTGGCGCAGCAGCTCTTGCTTGCGAAGCTTGCTCTGGCTGTGCGACGCTCTCCATGCATCGATGACCCGAGACACATAATGGGCAAAATGGTGCTTGGTCTTCTCGCGCAGGTGCACTAGGGCCGCTTTGACGTCCTCCTCGAGCGCGGCCATCGCGGCGCACTCGTACTCGCGCGTCTTGCGATGCAGCGCCTCAAAGGACCGAAGCTCCATTTCGATGTGCAAAAGAGTGTCGAGGCATTCTTGCGCAGAGAGCTGGCCTCGGGCGATACACATGCGCGACATCCCACTTGATTGTCCCGAGTGTGTCGTGTTCTTGAGAAGGGCAAGCTTTGCCAGCTCGAGAATGTCATCAGTCCTTCCAATCGCTGCCGATGCCATCGTCGATGGTATCTGATTGCCGATATGGCGGGCGCGCTTGGCGACGAGGCGCTTGACGTGGCGCACATACTCTTGCACAAGCCTCACGGTGTCCATGTCCAGCTGGTCGCAGGACGAGGCAAAGATGACGTCCATGGCTGACCTGGCAGCGGGGTCCAAGTCGGGGTCATTAACGAGCAGTGTGTCGATGTGGCCGCGCGCTTGCATCCACTGCGCCTGTAGGTGCGCTCTCTTCTCTTCGGCGTCGCGCTGTGCATCACGCGCATTCGCTTGGATGTCCCTGCGGGTCGCGTTGTATGTCTTGAGGAAGAGCAGGAGGCGATCGCGGTACGTGCACGAGAGCCACTTTTGGATGATGATGATACTCTTGACCATGGTGCACGCGTGCTTGCGACACAGCTGGTTCTCTGGTTGGGCCTTCCACGGGCGGGTCTCGACGCACTCGAGCACCTTGTTCATCGACGCCGCGCACGACATGGCTGCCTCTGCGTACATGACGCGCGATGCGCCCGTGTGGCTGCGCGCAAGCCCTTTGACCTTGTCGATCACCTCGCCAATCGATTTCTTGCTTTGTTCGTGTTCCCTCTGGGTCATGGCCATCCGCTCGCTGTGGCCTTTTGGCGTGGGCAGCTCGAGGTCGATAGCTACTGACTCGGTATGCACGCTGAGCGTGTCACATTGCTCTTCGCAGACTACCAACGACATGTCCTCCCTAGAGATAGTGGTCTGCGCCATCCACGGGCGGAGCAACATCGCCAGAGAGTACGATGCTGCTTCCATGGCGAGGCGGCGCGCCTTGGAATCTGATGAAGAGAAAAAAGGCTTTGCGCGAGCGGCTGGCGACGGCTGCGCGTCCCATGTGAAAAAGTGCACGCCATGCGCGACCGCAAGCGTGTCCGTCATCTGTGCGCACTCGCAGATGAACGCCTCGCGGATCCATTCGAGTGCGCACTTGACGCCAGACTGCCACCAAGCGTCGGGGTCGTCGAGAGGGTCGCTGTGCGCATGAGCGAGCGTCTTGGTGTCAGGAATGGCAGCAGTCAACAATGTGTTGTCATGCCGAGGGGTTGTGGTGGCACGCGAGCCAAATGCTTGGCTCACAATGTGCGGGTTCAACATGACACAAATGTATTCTTCTTGTCAAATATTGCACAGCGTGTCTTCTTCGCACGCACACGACAGTGGTGAGAGAAGAGAAACCTGTCTCTCGCGCTCTCTTTCTCTCTTGAGCGGTCTCTTTATTACTATGATTGCGCATCAAAGGTTACATCCCATGTTGTGTTGAGGCGGGCGTAGCTATCAGCCACCTTGAACACCTCATTGTAAAAGAAGCGCGCGAGCGCGAGCGACGACTCGATGTCGGCCATGGCCGTGTGGTTGGACGTGTTGCGAGGGATCAACGAGGCCACGTTGTGGCTCCAGGATGTCGTCGCTTCGAGGATGCTGCTCACGTCCAAGACCGAGTGGCCAATGTGTTGGGCCAGCCGAGGCATGTACCTTTTGATGAACTGAAGATCAACGTGCACGCTGTTCCCGGCGCACTTGACCTTTTGGTTCTCGCGGAGGTGTGGAGTGACGATGGCTAGCACCCGGCGCTCGGCCTCCTCGATCGTGACAGCCTCGTCTGAGAGGCACTGGTCAAAGAGGGAGGGCATGCCGTCCTTGCTCTGCGTGTGTTGGTGGGCGCTCCACGGGCTCAGCAGCGCGCTCAGCGATTCTGCGCTGTCAAAGGCGATGACACTGCTGGTCTTTGCGAGAATGTCCAAGTGCTTGGTCGTGACGATAGCAGCCACCTGCATGATGCGATCCGTCTCGATGTCTGGCATGCCGCTGTCTGTGAGGTCTCGCACGCCAGTCATCTCGAGGTCGATGAAGAGGAAGATGCCGCGCGCCATGGACCGCATCTCTGCTTTCAATCTAAAAAAAAAGAAATTTGTGTGTCCGCGAGCAAGGTGACGGACTTCTTGCCTCGCAACCGCGCGCGTTCATGGTTTGGCCAGATGTGTGTTCATGGTTTGTCCAAGCGCGTGGGCGAGCGCTTGGTTCCTCATATCGTGAGCTATTAAAATCACCACCCAGGTATAAAGTGACCCACCTGACCGTCACGCAGCTGGTGCTGAATTGATTCGGTGGCCATGGCAAGTCACGTCACAAATGTGTCCAACATCGACACCTTCCTCAAGCTCCTCTATGCCGAGGCCATCCTGCCAACCGAACAGACCGAGATCATGACCGCCAAGTTCGACGGCGATGAGAGGCGCAAGGCGTTGGACCAAGTGGCCGAGATTGAAGCGCGGGCCATTGCGAGCAATACAAAGGTTGAAGCTCTGCCAAAGATCCCCGCGCCCAGCGCCAAATTCAAATTTGACAATTCAACCGTGAGCGCCCCCGCGGGCAGCGACAACGCTGGCACAGTGGATTTGCTCGAGCTTGTGCCCAATGCTCCCGGCGCCGAGGTCCCCACCGAGGGAGGTCACGATGTCACAGTCACTCTCAACGAGCCCATCAAAGCTGCCATCGAAGCACAACCAGATAACAAAGGCCCTGAGATAACACTCCGTCCGGCCATCAAAAGTGATGAACCATCGCCTCCATCGCCTGCAGCGCCTGCACCTTTGCCAGTTCCCATTATTCCCCCTCAGGCGATTCCTGCTCCCCAAGTGATTCCTTCTCCTCAAGTGTTGCCTATTCCTGCTCCAGCAGTGATTCCTACTCAGGTTAAGCCTGCCAGCAATGTTGTCAACACGATGACACGAGAAGAGCAACTCGCGCGCACGATCGCTGAACAAAAAGCCAAGCTGGCGAGCGAGGCCGCCCTCCTCCAAAATTCGGCTCTCACAATCCCGCCGCCTTCTTTCCCCACTGCGCCTGTGACCTCTTCAGGCTCGTATCCATCGCCTGTCAACACGAGCCCGTTCCAGAAGCCCCTCGTGCCTGGCTCGACAGCGTCAAAGCAAGCGCTCAAGACCAAGGCGCGAGATCTCAGGGAACAAGTGCATGTGTCCACCTTCAAAAAGGCCGACGAGTTCTTGGCCGAGGAGACCTACGGCAGGAAGTATCGCCTGAACAAGGTACCCGCTTCGCAGTTCCTGGGCCCTCCAGGCACGCGCAGCCCGCCTGTCCTGGACCGCGTGCCCACAGACGCAGATGAGCTGGTGGCACAGATCGCCGCTGACCCCAGCATCATCTTTGACGATGTGGACATCGGAGTCGCGCGTGGAAAGGTCCCCCCAAGAGCTGTTCCCCTTGGGTGCAGACGCAGCGCTGTATGAGCGCAGCAAGACGCTTGTCATCCGCATGGACTCTGGCGGAGGCTTTGCTCGCCTGTCGCTCTTGAGGCCGTTCATCTACGAGGTGCAGACGCCCGAGGTATTCCGTCGCCGCGTCACTGCAGGCAAGCTCAAGTACGAGCTGGACAAGTCTGCCTTTGATCTCTCCTACCTCACCCAATACTTTTTCCCCTACTACCGAAAGAACCAGGCCGTCTACTACAACTCCAAGGCCAAGGCGTCCACCAAGCTGAATGCGCGCAACTCTGACTACCTGCACGAGCTCGAGGACGCCGAAAAGTACATGCAGGCGCGCATCAACACGCTGACGGCCAAGCTCCAGGAGATCGTCACAGACCCAAAGAACGTCGAGCGCAAGACCAACGTCTATGTGTGGAAGGCCCTGCGCAACCTGGATGACGGCGTGCGCCACAGCCACGGTCCCTTCTTTGAGCAGCATCAGGCCTTCAACAACATCCCGTCCGAATACTTTGAGACCGACGGCTACATACCTATCACCTTTGAAGATACGGCCCGCGACCTCTTGACGGCCATGTTCATCGAAAACACCTGCTGCCAGTGGTCGAGCGCGCTGAATGGAACTGTCGGGTTCACCAAGACCGTCATCCGCAACACCAACTCGGAGAAGCCCAAGGACTATGTGACCTTTATCTGGTGCCCCAGCGACCACGCCCGCGGCAACCTCGAGCACTCGATCTTTGACAGCGCGCTGCAGCTGCACGCGTTCAACGTGCTCATGGGGGTCAGCGAGCCAGACTACTCGGGCCTGTTCATCTGCCCGGGAACTGAGAAGACCGACTCCAAGTGCGTGCCCATCGTGGTGGCCTTTTATGAGCTGACCGCCTCTCTGCCCACCGAGCAGCTCTACGAGAGCGTGATCGCCTCGCTGCTCACCTTCACGACCAGCACCAGACAGGCCTTTGGTGGCGAGGACCCGCGCATCACCGTGCTCGCCGAGCTCATCGAGAAGCTCAACGCGCGCAACAAAAAGTTTGAGATCGTGTTTTCTCCATCGGGCGAGAACGAAGTCGTCTTTATTGTGTCAGGGATCAACGATGACGATGACGACGACGAAGGCCAAAAGGTCAAGGTCACTTCCAAGGCCGACATTGACGCTGTCGAGAAGCTCATCAGCGCCGCCGTCGGACGCGCCGTGCTCGCCGGATGGCACGTACACCCCAGCGTCGCCATGGTCAACTTTGAGCGCGGCTCCGAACTCCCGCGCAACCTGATCGCCCCCGAGCTCATCCTGCCTTGAAGAGAGACCAAGCGAATAAATCTTATCAATCAAGCATTTGATGTTGTGTCTTCCTGCGCAAGCTTGCTCTTTCAATAAAAAATGTTGTGTGTGCCACACAATCTTTGCCTGACACAAAATTCTTTTTCCATGACACCATAACAAAGACAGCATCACTATGGGCTCCACCGATCAAAAGAAGATGGCTGCCAAGAAGAGAAGGAAGGCGGACGACTCAAGAGCAGGCGGCTCGTACTCTAGCATGGGCATGTTCTTTAGCCAGATCGCGCTGTTGGTCTTTTGTGTCCTCATCGCCATGATGGTCGTATGGACATTGCGACGCATCCAAAACTTGGAATCTGCTGTCACAGCTCTGAACAGAGACAGATCTAACAAGCCCAGTGCGAACGCCCCCGCCAAGCAAGGCACCGACAGCGAACATACAGCCTCCGTCACCGCTCCTGATGGCGCCGAAAGCGGACGACAAAGGTCAGGTCTTCGCCTGCCCAAAATCTTCCAGCGCCGCCAACAGACCTACGTTGATGACAACAGCAATGACGATGGCGAGTGCAATGCGACATCCTGCCGCAGCACACATAGCGTGACAGCAACTCCTGCTTCCTCTCTTTCCGCGCCATTGAGGAACAATGCGCAAGGCTTCCAGGACAATACAAAGCATGCTCATGCTCCTTTGTCGAGGCCATCGGCTCCCTTGGAACCGGTCTCACAACATGCGCAGCAGCAACAGAAGGACACTGAATTCATAAGAGAAGCACGCCTGCAAAACCCCATTTATGACATGACCAGGTCGCGAGTGGAACCGAGATGTCGTGCACCCTCGCCCAGGAATGATAGTCTGCACTTTGTTGTTGAGAAAAATGAAGAGGATGAGCATGATGGCACAGTCGGTGCGCTTCCTCGCCACAACACACAGCAGGTTGACAACCCAGCGGGTGAAGGTTGGCACGACCACCTTTACGACATTTCCCATCCGCAGCCCATTCGTCCCGTGTCGGCGATCATCCACATGATCGAGCAACAAGAAGAAAGAATCGTGAGTGATGTCGTGGAGACGGTGATGAACAACATGGCGTCCATCCTCACGCACTCGGTCGAGCCGCGACACAAAGATTTCATCACAAAGTATGACACCATCGTCATCCAAGAGGCCGATGACGACGATCAACACGACGAACAAGAGGACAACGCCATTGAAATTGAGAGCGACAGTGACCAGCCACATTGTATCGCCACCATACTTCCTCAAGACGAAGATGAGGTGTCAGTAGCAGTGGCGATACCGACAGAAGAGGAATGCGGTGATGCCACTTGTTCGCGCATAATGATCTCTAAAGTGAGCGAGGACGTGCCCGACGAGACTGTTCCTGTGACGATGGGAACAACGGATGTACAATGTGTTGCCGAGGTAAGCGAGGACGTGGTCGCCAGTCTCGAGACACTATCTACAGAGGCGTGCGAGACACAATGGACCGATGACGCTGGCGAGAACGTAATCATTGGCTCTGATGTATCACCCATGGATGCGACACCAAGCTTTGACAACGCAAGCGAGGATCGGCCCGCCGCCGAGCTGCAGTTGCCACCCAAAGATTCAGAAGAGCCTCCCTCCATCGTTGCCGAGACGGTCGAGGACGCCTCCACAGCTGGGCCTGGCGAGTTCAGTGAAACAATGGTCTCCATGGGATCGACGATGAATCTCACATGTGATGACTTCACTGAAAACAAGAATGGATCGGAAGCTTGTGACGTGGCGCCTGCTGGGTCATCACAAATCAACGTTGATGACACTGTGTACGTGTCACTGGAGGGAGCACAAGAAATTACAAAGATAGCAGACGTGCCTCTGTCTGATGATTCGTTGTAGATATGTCAAAATAGTGCCGCACCGTGATCCTGTGATCTGATACCTTAGAAGAACAACAGATACGATTTAATGTCACCAATGGCATCATCGTATGCCCTTTGGGCGGCAAACCAAGAACGATTTTAATAATTTGGCGCTGTCGTCGATTGTCGACGATTGGCTTTCATCGAATTGTGTTCGTTGGGGATAAACAATAAATAGTTTTATTACTCGCTGTCAGTTACAAAAAGTTGAACAACATCGACAACGACCCTTGTGGCTGTTCCTTTGCCCCTCCCCACCAACAGCAGCAGCGAACTGTGCTCCCCCCCCCAGAACAAAAAAAGTAAAATGTATTCCTTTGAAGAGATCCTAAAGAACAACCGAAGGAGGAGCAGGGCCAACGGCGGCTCTGCACCCAGGCGTGGGTCGACAGATGCCCCTCGCAGCCGAGGGCGCGGCGGACGAGGACGAGGACGCGGCTTGTCAGTGACGCGATTGCCAACACCGTGGGAAATTGGCATGGCCATCCAATGCGATTCCCTTGCAGACATAGTGCCGGATAGAATGCCCGCCGCGCCTTGCGTTCGTCTGCGCGATTCAGTTCCTCCTTTAGCGCCCGCATCGACACCAATGACTGAATGCACGCAAGCGCCAGCAGAGCCTGTGATACATCGTAATGTCAAAGAGTCTCTTTCTTCCATGTCGCCAGTGCCGACGTTGTTGGTTCCCAAAGAAGAACCAAAGGCGGTCTCTATTGCCCAGGAAGCAGAGACAGTGATGGCTTCGCCTGTGAAGCAGCCAGGAGCGCCTCGACCTCGTCTGCGAAGGAGGAGGACAAGCACAGCTGTGCCGCCTTTGAGTTGCTTCATGATGAGCGTCAACGACACTGAAAGGCAGCAGGGGACAACAGCCCAGCAGAAAGACCAGGCAGCACAGCTCTTTATCGATAAGTACCGCCCATCGTCACCGCAAGAGTTTTTGGACAACCAAAAGGCATGCAAGACACTGTCCCAGTACCTGAGCTCGTATCGTTGCGACCAAGTCGCGACGAACCAGGCGGCCTTGGTGACCGGACCGGTCGGCTGTGGCAAGACCACGATGGTCAGGGCGATGCTGGAACACAATGGCTTTGACGTCTCTTATATATGCCCTGCCTCCAAGTGCATTCGTCCGGGCGCGTCTTTGGTCTCTCTCGTCGCCGACTGTGTCCAGATGAACTCTATCTTTAGCAATAAGAGTGGGATCAGGAGGAAGAAAGCCGTGGTCATCGACGACTTTGATTCCTTGTGTAGCATCTCATCGACGGTGAGCAAGGCGATCGCCAACATTGACGCCAAAAGAGAGGCGAATGCGCCTCGCCATGACATTGACAGCATGGTCAATGGCGACGACAACGACGACAATGGCGATGACTTTGCAGAGAAATCGGCGGCTGTCGCTGCTGCCGAAGCCAGGCGCTCGACCAAGTTGGTGGACATACCGGCGCTCATGCGCTATATCGACTCTGACATGCCCGTCGTCGCGCCGATCATCTTCATCTGCTCGCAGTCCAAGGAGATGAGAGAGCTCAAGCCGCACTGCAAGAATATTCCGCTCTACGCGGTGAAGCAAGATACTCTCTTTTCGAGGCTGATGCAGATCGTGAGGGCCGAGCGCCACGAGCTGCAGTTGGAGGAGCAACACCTGCGCGCCATCTCGCCAGAGGTGAAGACGCTGGCGATGCAGGCCAACGGCGACATTCGCAAGGCGGTCACGTCCCTGGAGCTGTTCCTCGTGAATGTGAAATCGAGTCTCAAGAAGCGCGCCTTGTCGCAGCAACAGAGCCAAGGCGACGACGGCGACTTTGTCAGTTGCGCCAAGGCGGACCCGTTCTTGGATTCCTTTGTCGGCGCGGAGCTGTTGCTCAATGGCACGCTGGACAACAAATCCTTCATCTCTTTGGCGCGCACCGAGGACATGGACGTCATCACTCGCATCGCCGAGGATGACCATCAGATGTCGAACATGGTCTGGTGGAATTACCTCAACATGATGGACAAGGCGAGCCGCTTTGTCATGACCGACAACGCGCTGCCACCCGATAACCTCGCGACCTTGTTTGGCTGCCTGACGATGGACGCGGTGGCCGCGGTGGCAGACGACCTCTCGACGGCCGACGTGCTCAAGGCTCGCGCTTCCCACCAGAGTGAGTGCGCCTCGATGCTGACCGCCTCGACGGCGATGGTCAACCGTCGTCTGCACATGACGCGCAACCCGGGACATGAAGTGCACATGGAAGCGCTGCGCAGGGATATAGAAACTGGCAAAAGGCAAGGCCGGACGCGCCTCAATGACCCGATCATGAGGGACCTCCACGCGACCTATGATCGCATCGCCAACATGGACAAGCGCCTCGCCCTCCCAGGCAACAAGCTGTGGAGGGACAATGTCTTTTCGCAGTACCGCAGCGACAATGGCCAGATGCGGAAGCTCGTCGAGCGCGTTGGCAACACCAAGGCATTTCCTCTCCAGATGACCTTTCCCGACATGATGAAGACAGACGCCAAGAAGAACGCGCAGGCCGTGCTGCTTGAGCGCCGACAGCTCTTGCAAAAGTTTACACAAGACCAAAGGATGTGCCCCGACACCCTGTTCTGCCTGCAGACGATCAAGCACTGCCTCGTGCAGATGTACATTGACAAGAACAGCGCCGCAGAGAAGCTGGCGTTCATCACACAGCTAATTGTTGCCTATCAGCTGACCGAAAGTGACATCCTCGCGCTCTACACACACGAGAGCGCCATGGATACTGACGAGCGACGCGAGAGCGCCACGGACACTGACGAGCGACGCGAGAGCATCAAAAAGCAGATGTCGATCCGGTACGGGATCATGAACAAGCGCAAGACGCCCGAGCTCAACGAACACCTCTACCTGAGCGCCAAGGACTTTATGAAGCAGTTCAAGGCCGCACGAAAGACACACCAACAAAAGCAACAACAGCTAGAGAATGAACAGTCATCGACGCCACAAT